>WSYH01004318.1:0-54633 GCA_036426205.1 Ascaphus truei
AAAAGGTCCTTTCTCTTATTCTCAGCTTCCGTGATGGCGGTTTGCACGATGCCATCACGTTCTAGGTCAATCGCCTTTTGTAGGTCGCGCTCTCGTATGCTATCTTCCGTGTTAGTTCTTGTTAGATAGATGAAATATGCCTGTGACAGCGCTTGGTAGCCGGAGCGGTCTACCTTCAATTTAGTTATCCCCTGCTCGAGCTGTTGTATATAGTTACCAGCGCCGGCGACATTGCATATCCTAAGTGTGGTTGTTTCCCAGGCCAACTCTAATTTAGCGCGGTGCGTTTCAATGTCAGTCTCATATTTTTTGCGGGCCTTTTGTGTCAGTGTGACTGCCCGTTTAGGCCTTGCGCCTGTTGCAGTTGCGCGGCGTTCTCTGTGTCTGAGTGATCGCTTTCCTGCGTGATGTCTGGTGAGACTCTGAGTTCTGCCATGCTGTAGGTGTGTGTAGGCCTTTAGCCAGTGCGTGTGGCGTGCGGTCTTTTACCTGTGTCAGCGATGGGCGACTGTCTCAGATGATGCCGAGTGGTGTCCTGCAGCGTTCAGCGTTGGGGTAGCTGTACTCACAGGTGTCCGGTGGCTCTGACCCGTGTCCTGGCGGGTGTCCGGTAGCGTGGCCCTTGATGGCGCTAGCCGTGGGGACGTGCGCAGGGGTAGGTGAGATGGTGGCTCCTCACTATGGGGCTGTGCAGAGGGTGAGCTCAGACAGAGAAAGGCATTTGGTTTTGTGTAGGAAGCACTCTTTGTTTGCAAAGCTGCTGCGCAGTTTGAGCTACTTCTTGTCTGTTAAGGCTGCAGGCTGTGTGCAGTTTGCTGTGTAAGCTGCTTGCTTGTTTCTTTAGCATAAAGGCTGTGGGTAGCATCGCCTTTGTGTGTGTCCCCAAGGCACACGGTCCTCTTTTTACTTTTCTGAAGCCAGGGTCACGTTTGATGTGTGAATGGCTCCCGATAGCATTAACACAGTTCCCTTTTAAATCACCCCAAGCCCTGTAATATTTCCTCCACTTTATTGGGAAAGGCAGCAGGATACAAATACTTGTGGATGGTATGTAGTGGTGATTATTAGTTAGAAACCGGTAAAAAGAGATGGCCTCACCATGGGGGATGAACAGAGAAGGGTCTTGTACTCACTGTCTCCAGGGTGGAAAAGGAAGCGAGGGGCAGTGTGGGTGAAGGGAATAGTCTAGGGGCAGACTATCTCTGAACAAACAGGAGGGGGGGCAGACTAGCCCATTCTGGTGAGGATCTCAGAAACTGCAGTAGGAGCTCACTGATTCCATGCCCGGAGGCAAGAAATGCAACATTGTTGCAAGTTACACAGGCACAGTATGTGTGTGCAAACTCCATGCAGCTGGGAATGAGATCTGACAGGCAGAAGCTGCAAAGGAGAGGGGGGGGGTGAGTCAGAAATGTAGTTCTTGTTCCATGACAGTGTCTCTTTTGCTAACACCTCCTCCTCCTCTATCGATCTCTCTGTGGGGGTACCCCAGGACTCTGTCCTGGGACCCCTTCTCTTTTATCTTTACACTCTCTAGGTGACCTAATCACATCTTTTGGGTCTAAATATCACCTCTATGCTGACGACACACACATTTACCTTTCAACCCCTGACCTTACACCTGCTATACAGACCAAAGTTTCTGAATGCCTCTCTGGAATATCATCCTGGATGGCCATCCGCCGACTGAAACTTAACATGGCAAAAACAGACCTCCTTATACTTTCTCCCAAACCTGGCCCTACTACCTCCTTCCACATTACTATTGGAAATACGATCCTTCACCCAGTAGCCCAAGCACGCTGCCTAGGGGTTACACTTGATTCATTCTCCTCTCATATTCAAAACGTTTCTAAAACTTGTCGCTTTTTCCTCCGCAATATCACAAAGATACACCCTTTCCTCTGTTACTCGACTGCTAAAACTCTGACCCAGGCCCTCCTTCTCTCACGTCTCGATTACTGCAACCTCCTGCTGTCCGGCCTTCCTGCCTCTCACCTGTCTCCCCTACAATCTATCCTAAACGCTGCTGACAGAATCACTCTACTCTTTCCTAAATCTGTCTCCGCATCTCCCCTCCTGAAATCCCTCTCTTGGCTTCCGATCAAATCCCGTATCTCACACTCAATTCTCCTCCTCACTTTTAAAGCTTTACATTTTTCTGCCCCTCCTTACATCTCAGAAATTTACAAAAAAGTTGGAGCGCAGACAGATAAAAAAAATAGTTTATTAACCAATCAATCACTTTATTCAGTACACTGAACAATTTAAAACTTACAATCAGGTATAGCTGCATACACAATGAGGATCCCACGCCCGTCCGTCACTTTTGCCGTCACTACCCCTGCCCAGACTTGCTCTTTCCCACTGTGGATCACCACGGTGTTCCGAAACCGGAACCGGAAGTCTACCCAATGCTGGATGGTGGGCGGGCTCTCTCGCGAGATTGCACTGTCTGGCAATAGTGACGTACAGGGAAGTTAACCGGGTACCTCTATCGTGCAGGTATCACACTCCAAAAAAGACGTGTGTACCATAGAACCTATGCAACCCCTCAACGCGTTTCGCGCACACTAGCGCTTCATCAGGAGGTAGTGGGGCATGTCAGGAGGCTGCCTTATATTGGCCACCACCCCCTAATTGCCCCTAACACAAAACACATGTGTATACTTGCTACAGGTAATTCCTAATGATATTGTGACACAAACCATACGTGAACAGATTACAAAACATAGAGATTATACTCATTATATACTCAACCCTTTAGATAATTCTTAAAAATCTCTAAAATGTTTTAAAATTCATAAAAGTTAATTATTTACAATAGAATTGTTTAAATTAACATATACTATTTAAAACCCTGATTTAAAACCTTATTTAATCATTTATTGCGATCAATCATCTAACTTACTATTTTTCCTTATGTAATATACTTTTATATATATATATATATATATATATATATATATATATATACACATACATACATACATACATACATACATACATATACACAAATCATCTCTTCTAACTTCAGATTGATTTTACCCAAAACATTAGTAAAATTAATAAGATTAAGAATAACAATTGATTTACTCCTAAACCTTACCATAACATAAAACTGTACATATATTAGACTACCTTATTAATTAATTGCATACATACATATATAAATAACTATAAAATACTAAATGATCCCATTAATAACATATTAAACTAGTTCTCTATTACTTATAATGTTCATAAATTAATTATCAAGTATGAGTTGAAATCGCATATCTATCTGAGGAAGGGGTTAAGCTCTATCATTTCATTTAACCCACTAGGTATTTTACTTCTTAGTGTATATATCCAATATTGTTCTCTTTGAAGTAACTTTAGTTCTCTATTGCCCTTCCTAATATCCCTTTGTACGATCTCCAGGCCTCTAAAACGTAAACCTTCTGTTTCCCCGTTATGGTGCTCCAAAAAATGTAGTGCTAGATTATGTACTTTTTTACCTTGTTCTGCATGGCGTTTGGCATTTTTAATACCATTTACATGTTCGCCAATTCGCACTTTTAGGGGCCGGATGGTCTTCCCAACATAGCATTTTTTGCATGGGCAATCAATGATATAAAGTTTATATTATAAACTATCAAATTTGTTTCACACGTGATAAAATGTTTGATTTTATGTTGTAGCCCTGTCTGCTGATCTTCAAAGACCTTTTCGGGAGACATATATTGGCACATCACACATTTTCCACACCTAAAGTTTACTTTACTTAAAAAATTGGTTTTCCTATCAACTAGAATCTTGGATTCCTTTAAAAGACTGGGGACTAAAATGCTTTTTACATTTTGTGCCTTCCTAAAAACTACCTTGGGTCTATCGGCTAACTTATTACGTAAAATGGGGTCCATTAATAAAACATCCCAATGTTTGTAAATCAACTTTCTTATCTTAGATTCCTGTTTAGAGAAATCAGTAATGAACATTGGTGTGGGATTGTCATTAGCAGGTACAACTTTCGTTTTGGGTATTAGTAATGTATTTCTTGGTCTATTCTGACTTTTAATGAAGGATTTTTGTATCACATCTTGGTCATAGCCTTTATCCAAAAATCCCTGCCTTAAAATATTCGATTGGTTATCACAATCTTTTGGCTCAGAGCAATTTCTACGTACCCTCAGAAATTGCCCATATGGTATATTATTGAGCCAATTGGAGTGATTACTTGTATAATCTAGGTAGGAATTGGCATCCACCTTTTTGAAGAAGGTTTTCGTGACAATACGATGATCCACTGCTTTTAAATTTAAATCCAAGAAATTAATTTCTACAGAATCAATTTCCCCACTTAGAACTATGTTCCGATCATTCCTGTTAAGGAATGCAATGAATTCTTCTAAAAGTTCCTTGGGTCCAGACCAAATTATTAGGATATCATCTATATATCTGCCATAATACATCAAATGTTGACGAAATCCATTATTTATCCAGACATAATCTTCTTCCCATTGACCCATAAAAAGCCCCGCATAATTGGGGGCAAAGCGGGTGCCCATCGCTGTACCATTGATTTGAATAAAATACTCGCCCTCAAACAGGTAATAATTATGTTGCAGAATAAATAAAATACTGTCTACAATAAATTCCTGTTGGGTGCTTGATAGAGTTTTGTGTTGATACAGAAAATGGGCTACCGCCTTAATCCCCAAACTATGTTCAATACAAGTATACAGGGAACTGACATCCAATGTTGCCCAAATAAAATGATCTTCCCAAAAAATCTTATCTAAAGAATTAAGCACTTCCATGCTATCTTTAATATAGGATGGGAGGGCCGAGGTCATGGGAGCCAGAAATGTACCCACATACCGTGACAAATTGGCACTTATAGAATTTATACCGGATACTATCGGTCGTCCCGGGGGGTTGATCAGTGTTTTATGAATTTTCGGGATGTGGTTCAGTATAGGCACTCGGGGATGTCGATTAAAAACAAATCTAAATTCTTCTAAATTTAAAATACCCCTTAGTTTCGCATCCGTCAGAAATCCTTCTAATAGTGCCAAATATTCATTAGTTGGGTCTGTCCCTAATTTGCGATATGATACTCCATCATTAAGGAGTCGATATGCCTCACCTACCTATATAATCTTCTCGATTTTGCAACACTGTACCACCCCCTTTATCCGCTTGTCGAATAATCAATTCCCCATTTAGATTTAAACTTTTTACCGATCCTCTCTCATTGCGGGTAAGATTGTCATGGGCCACATAGTATCGATTATTGCTACACAAACCCCGAATTTCTTGTTCCACTAATTTACCAAAAAGCTCTATATAGGGTCCTTTAGGGATAAAAACAGATTTCGGTTTTAGACCTGTATGTACGGTACTTTTACACAAATCACTTTCCTCATACAAATTCAAAAGATTCTGGTAAGTACTATCAAATTCCAAAGAACCATCGTCCATAGATAATTGGGAATTAGATTCATTGGGGAAGGCAGTGAATCCATTTTCGGGAAAGTCATTATTTTCAAATAAGTCAATCCATTCACTTGGAGTGTTACTCCTAGGTAATAAAGTTAGATCCTGGTCAGAAACCAGATCTCCTTGATTTATCCTGGACTCCTCCCTATAAACGTTAATCCCACCATCACTATGTGATTGAGTTCTGGCATAATGCCTTTTTAGTGTCAATTTTCTTACAAATTTTTGCAAATCAACATATAAATTGAACTCATTGGGCCTATTAACAGGGGAAAAGGATAACCCTTTTTGAAGGACACTAAATTGAGATGCTGAAAGTTTAAACCTTGATAGGTTATAGATCCCATTGTCTCTTAGCATGTCTTCTGTAACAATGATGTCTGAGGACTGATACATCCCCTTGTCCCTCTTGCCCCCACTGCCCCTAACTCCTCTTTTTCCCTTCCTCCTCTTAACCAAGGCAATAGACCCGGAGACTTGGTGGGCAATAATTTCTTGGATATCGCCCCCATCTCTAGATGGGATCCTCTCCCTAAAAAAGGAATTGAGGTCGAAGCCGAGGGGAGAGAAGGGAAAGGAGCATGGGGAGGCAGGGAAAAGGCCCCTGATGTACCAATTGGACCTGGCTCTGAAACCTCCTCGACTATTCCACCCAAAACCTGGAAGGCATTAGATGTAGGTATGGGTGGATCGGGTACTAACCGACTATCCACTGCATTTGTCCCCCCTCGTCCCATAAAGGATCAAACATATTCCCCATAAATGTGCACTCAATGCTGCGACTAGTGATGCAGACAACAGTGGTCTACCAGTTCATATTACTGTAAGTCCGTCAAATGACCCATTGGAATCAGAACTGAAGAAGAAAATAATAAAATTATATTATTATCTTAATTTGGGCAGTCTGAGAGCTGAATTGGGTTATAAACATCGGAGTGTCTAGGTTGGAACTTCTTGTTTTGCCACCCTGAAATAATACTGTCCTGCCCCTCCTTACATCTCAGCCCTAATTTCTCGCTATGCACCATCGCGACTCTTGCGTTTTTCTCAAGGATGTCTTCTTTCTACCCCCTTTGTATCTAAAGCTCTCTCCCGCCTTAAACCTTTCTCACTTTCTGCCCCGCACCTCTGGAATGCCCTTCCCCTCAATACCCGACTAGCACCCTCTCTATCCACATTTAAGACCCACCTTAAGACATATCTGCTTAAAGAAGCATATGAATAGCACTGGATAATCCTGGACACATGATACATAAAGCTTGGCCCCCTGCAGACGCACTTACTAGAATTCCCTCCTACTGTCTCTGTACGTTCTCCCTACCTACCAATTAGATTGTAAGCTCCTCGGAGCAGGGACTCCTCTTCCTTAATGTTACTTTTATGTCTGAAGCACTTATTCCCATGACCTGTTATTTATATTATTTGTTATTTATATGATATGTATTACTACTGTGACGCGCTATGTACATTTATGGCGCTATATAAATAAAGACATACATACATACATACAATTTGTCTTGGTATAGTAATCGCTTAATTGGGAGTGGACACATTTTTCCAAGACTTTTGATAGAATTTGGAGAAGTGAGATTGGCCTGTAGTTTGAGACAGTGTTTTTGTCCCCACTTTTGAAGATTGGGACAACTCTGGCAGTTTTTCAGGTTTTAGGGATATGGCCTGCAGACAGGATAGAGTTGACTATGGAAGCAATTGGTTTGGCAATGGCTGGGGCACCAAGTCGTAGGAACCTAGATTGTAGTAAATCAGGTCCACATTGGCTGCTTAGTTTTAATTTGAGGAGCGCTTGTGTAATCTCTTCGGATACTGGGCCAAATTGAAAACTGTGGGCAATGTTGGGAGGGGGTGGGGCTATATGGGTACTCCCAGGATGAGATTCAGGTTTGTAGTTTGGGCTACGTTTCGCTATTAAGTTTGTGGCACACCCCACAAAGTAATCATTGAATGCATTTGCAATGTCAGTGGGGTTTGGCAGACTAATATCCCCCTTAGTGATATTACTTGGTTGTTGATGGTTAGAAGGCTGGAATATATTGTTGATAACCTTCCAGAAGTTAACTGGGTTTGATGTATTCTGGTGGAGATTGTCAGAGTAATATTGTGCTTTTGCGTGCCTTGTTTGCCTTGTGCACATGTTCCTCTGGCATCTGTAGTGATTGAGATCCTTGGTAGTGCCAGTTACTTTGAAGCTTTTCCACAAGGTATCCCTGAACTGGTAGAGTGCTATAAGGTCAGTTGTAACCCATGGAAGGTGGTCCCCCCCGTACCCTTATTTTGCGTAGTGGAGCATGGGTATCGCAGAGTTTTAAGAACTCAGATTGGAAATAGTCGAGCGCAGAATCAGGGTCGGGAATTAAGTCGATTCTGTGCCATGGGCAGTTGGTAAGGTCACCCAGAAACTGTTGTGGTTTAAAGTTTCTAAATGTTCTAGTGAGGAGAACTTTAGGGCTTGAATGGGGCGGTTTAATTTTCCTTACACAGTACACTATTGCATGGTCACTGAAAATATCAGGAAGGATGCCAGAGGATTGGATTCTGCTGGCGTTTGAGGAGAGAATCCAGTCTAGCAAGAAATGGTTATGCGATTTCATGTTTGTCCGTGTGGGTTGGGAAATGAGTTGCGATAGGTTAAGTGACTTGAGTTATATCTGGATTTTGTGGTTTTTAGGGTCAAGCCAATTGAAGTTGAAATCCCCAAGAACTAGCAGCTCACTCTTCTCATTCAGAGAGGAAATGGAGCCAAGAAACTGGGTGATGTCAGGGATTGTAGAGGGGCTTTAGGGAGGCGGTAGATGCCAGCAAGCATGATGGTCTTAGAAAAGGGGAGGCAGATTTTGCCAACTAGAATTTCAAGAGGGTGGGCCTGGGGGGCAATTTAACAGTGTAAATTGTAAGGTGTCTGCAATATAAAATAACACCCCTCCTCCTCTCTTTGACCTATGTCTCCTAGAAATGGAGTATCCCTGAATGGTGAGATTTGCATCGGGGGTTTTAGGGGTTAGCCATTTTTCTGTAAGAACGATGGCTTTGGGTTTATGCATAAGGCACCATGCCCTTAGTTCGTCCAGTTTGGGCAGCAGGCTCCAGATATTTATATGGGCGACAGATAGCCCTTTATGGAATTTAAAGGTGGAATTCTCAGGGGCATGGGACAGAGCTGAAATGGGAGGACCTGGGTTAGGTTCAATATCACCTGCTAAAGAGAGTAATAGTATGAGTAGAAATTTGGGTAGTTGTTTGCAAGTTGTAAATTTGTGATGTTTGCCATTTGAGTGAGAGGTGGTTGGTGTGCTGGTTTTTAGAGTTCTCCACCAACATTCAGTAGATAGTGCAAGGCTTTTGAGTAGTCCAGGGTGTATGGTTATGTTGGGTGTGGGCCAGGAAGGAGGAGTTTGAAGTGGAAAGAGGGAGTAACATCTCCATGAGGCCAGGAGAAAGAACAAAGTTAAGATACATAGCAGGTTCATTATGCCAGAGGTAGGCAGTGCTGCATGGAGCTGTTGTGAGCAAAGTGAGTGTGTGCAGACTAAACAGCAGGGGTGTGCCTGTTTCTTGTCAAATGTTTTGCTGCATTGTAATGCTAGAGTCAATTCAAGGTTTCAGTGGACTGAGTAGGTGTGGGAGGCCGTTTTGTGCAGTCAGTTTTGGGAGAGGCTGCAGTGAAATAAGTTGTAAAGGGGTGGGGCATATAAGCTCACCGTTTGTTGCCTTGAGTAAAAGAGTTTGCAGTAAGCCTGTCACGGGAGCTTGTACAGGGTTATAATATACACACAAATAATCAGGGTTGAATTGATTGAGACTTAGATATAATAAAGAAAGTTTATTCCTTGAAAAAGGAGAACACACAGGGTATACAAATAACACACAGAATATGAACACTTACTTAGGGTTGGACAATGAAGCAATCAGGAACGGGATTGGCAATTCATTCAGGCATACAGGATACAAATGAAGACAATGGGCATAGGGCTTACACTTGTTTATATGGGGTTCCAGCCCTATACCCTAACATTGGGTGCCAGGTATTGGTTACCAATTACCTGCATCCAATTACCTGTTGCCAGCTAACGTGGGAAGCCTTTTGGGACATGCCCCAAGTTAGCTGACACATGCGCACATTCCCTGACTTGGGGTCTCATTTCTTTAACCGCACACTAAAAGGATGGCACCTCTCATTCTTTGTCTGTAAGTGTGATTTACAACACTTACAGACCACTCAAGCCCTGCGTTTCTCCGCCCTAGTGTACACAATCAGGGTGGGGAAGCCTTTGATCAGGAGGCCTGTTGTAGACGGATGGTCGCCCCCTGACATTAACATATGGCAGAGCCAGTCTCTTTCGCGGGCTTTTCTACCAGACCCCAAAGACAGTACAATTCTTAATATGCAAACATATTAAATGTTCAGCTGGGCCGAGCGGACTGGAGCTTGCCAGACCCTCATGTCGGGGGTGAAGGGGGGGGGGGGAGGAGGACGACTCTCCATGGTGGCCAAGTTTCAGCTCGCTACGACCCACCGGACCGGAGTTACACAAATACAGTTTAAAGACACATTTACAAAAGTGGCTTTTCTCTGCCATTGAATAGGCACTAGTATTGGTAGTTATTTGGATTGAAGATGTGCATCTTGTTCATTCTTATGCATTGCTGGCCCCAAAGGGTTTTGTTACATTGTGCATATTAAGCATTCAATTGGTTGATAAAACTCATCATGAATGCAACAGTAGTTTAAAACCCTGTGTTCTATCACAGGTATAGGACTAGGTAACATGTAACAGTTTCAGCATGTTTTCTCTTATAGACTTGGAAGCTACACTCATTCATAATTCCACAGCATTGCTTTTGGTCTAGTGTTAAGCTATATTGTGTAACGGCTTCCATATATCTCATAAGCAAGGCTCTAAAAGTCTCTTTCCCGAGTGTGGTCTGTGACGATAGTGAGGGTTTGGCCCGGGATTAACGGGGTTACTCCCCAAGGGCCCCCCTCTAACCTCGCCAGGGAGACAAGGGGTTAACTGGGCTGAGGTCCAGAAATGTGATTTAGCCCTTGTTATAACATGAAAATGCTTATTCCCCTGTGTAAAATGTATTGTTGCTGGGTCAGTGTCTGCATAACCCACCCACTGGGATTTAAGGGGTTAATCTTATATGCAGTGCTGAATAAACAGTTACCTGAAAACTGGTAATTTGGTAACGGAGTAAGCCAGGACCCTGAGCCTTGGGGTACAGCCTCCGGGTCACCCCCCAAGTACACACATATTAAAAATATAACTTTGTCATATTTTTGATAAAATGCCTTTCTGCAGTCTTACAAAGACAGGCCAAATGCTAATAACCTCTGCCTGCCTTTGTAATGCGTACCAGGACCAACTGGGTCTATTCACGTTTGATATGCAAGCTTCCTCACTGGAAGTGTAAATCAACAGAGAGGTCTGGGCTTAGGTGTGATACATAAGTGATCAAGAGAGTGATTACCTAATTGCTATGCAAGGCCCAGGAAGCAGCCAACAGGTACTGCCCTAGTTGGTTATGCGAGAAGCTACAAGCCTACTTCAAAAGGTTTTATTGATGGGGGTAGGGGTGGAGTTACCCCAAGCAGGATATCAAAATGAGTAACCTTATTAAATATAAGAATATTATGAGATGTCCTTGGCTGACCAAGCTAAGAATTACATATTAGTATTAGTGGGATTTAGCATATCTTTGGGAGTCTAAACACTGTATATGTAACTGCTGCTAAATGCCAGATATTAATATCTCTATTAATTTTCATATTACATTGTAATGTTGGGTCTCTCTGCGAGCGTCAGGTGGGACGGACTGTATTAATATATCTCACCTGACTGTATGTATTACTGAACTCAAGTTATGAGGTGATTTGCAGTAAATATGAAATTTTGGTTGAGTTCTGAGAAACTGCAACCCCCTGCTATGATAATGAGCAGGAATGCCATAATTTACAAGCCTGGTCATCAAAGGCTAAGTGGCTAATTGCTTATGCTTGGCCCAACGGACAAAAGGAATTAACCAGAGTAAGTGTGACTTTTCACACTGGACCCTGGAAGCCCAAAGTCAGCTTCAAAAGCTTCAAAGGGGATTTTACTAGACGGCACGGCGCCGTAAGCTGGGATACAAGGGTTAAAATGATATATAAGTCAGAGCCACCCTTTTATCCATGTTGTTCATGTTGTTCATGCAAAGTTCTTCATTGTTCTTCATGCAAATGATCTTCATGCATGCATGTATCCTGCCTGTTTTGCTGTGATGTCAACTGAAATATGGGAGAAGTGGCCAGTCTGTAATCCTGATGGCTTTCTTGCCATAATCTTTACGTAAGTGTCTATATTTTGCCTGTTATTTGTACATATCTGTTGTGTTCACCTTTATCAAGGAATAAATTATATTTATCATATCTAAGTCTCGTCCCAGTTCAAACCCAGGTATATATATATTTATAAAGAGAATGACCTAGGCGCAAATGGAGACAAGAAAAAACAAACATAGGGTAGTACGTTCTAACAAAATAAACCGCCAGAAGGTATGATATGCACTCACAGCGTATAGGATAAAATCAAGCCTTGTATCCACTCTGGGATCTGGAACAAATTTGTGATGAATCTGGAACAGCTGGTCATCCACAGCAAATGTAATCTCGTGCATAAATTCACATGCAGGAAGAGAGGTAAAACACAAATAGCGTAACACAGTTTATTAAAATTGTTAATAAAAATAACTATAAGTAAAAAACTCACACTCTGTGAGATATCATAAAACTTTTGAGAATTCTGAGCATCTCACACTCATTGGAAAAAGGTAGTAACACTTTGCAGATTTGTTCAACAGTCCTTGGTATGTAGATTAGTAACCAATGAGGAAATATGTCCTGGTTGTAATTAATAGCAAACACACTTGGTGTCTCTACTTTAGACTGCTCCACACAGTCTCCTTATGTGAGTGGTATCTTTCCGTTGGTATCAACCTCCATAGGTCTCTCTCACTGCACCTAATGTGCGTATAGTACTCACGGTACTTAGAGAAAGGTGCTGTCCGATTTTCCAATCAGCTAGGTGTTTCTTTCTTCCCACGAAGAATCCTCACTGTTCCTGGGACAGTGCTATGTCACTATTCTGTAGGGACCCTACCTGCCCTGGCTCTGTGCTAACCTGTAGCTGCTCCGTTATACTCCTGACTCTCCTCCGTGGCTGCCTATATACCCACAGCCCCTCCTTTGGGAACCCTGGGGAATCTGTCAGGGGGGTCACTCCTGGCCCGTCAGAGCAAGGGACTTTCTGCCTACCTAGCCAATCCCTAGCTTCTGCCAGCTGCCTAACACCCCACTGACCTCCTATCTCCCCCTGCGCCACGGTGCCTCCCTGCCTAGCCTCCCCTAGGCCCAGCACCTCAGCCTGCTTACCTCCCTGCAGCCCACCTGCACTCCTCTCCTCCCTGGGCAATCCTACCCCAGACCCTGGAACTACCTGAGTGCACCTACCTCCCTGACCTTGTCTCCCCCTTACCAGGGATGAGCTCAGGGGCACCTCTCCAGATGCAACCGCCTTAGCGCTTGGCTGGCAGGTATCCCTGGGATGGCACAAGCCTGCCACTGCCCCGGATACCCCCAGCCCATAGCTAGGCTGCAACGGGGTTGCTGATCTGAGAAAACCCCTGAGGCTCTGCCAGGGTAATGGGGGACTCTAGCTGCAATACCTGCTGCTGTATCTCCCCGGCTACCACTAGCCCTCCTTCTCCCACAGAGATCTGCTGCTGGCTACCTACCTGCAGCCTCCCCTCACTCCGCTTCTCCCTAGCTAACCCTAACCTGGGTCCTAGCGACACCTGAGTGAGGCCATCTCCCTGACACTGTCTCCCACTTACCAGGGATGAGCTCAGGGGCACCTCTCCAGATGCAACCGCCTTAGCGCTTGGCTGGCAGGTATCCCTGGGGTGGCACAAGCCTGCCACTGCCCCGGATACCCCCAGCCCATAGCCAGGCTGCAACAGGGGGTTGCTGATCTGAGACACCCCCTGAGGCTCTGCCAGGGTAGCGGGGAAAACTGGCTGGCTCACTTGCTGCCTTCCCTCCCCGGTTCCCACTGGCCCACCCAACCCTCTCCCAGGCAATCCTACCCTAGAGCTGGGTGCTAACGGGGCTAGCCCCTCTCCCTGAAGCTGTGCCCCCATTACTGGAGGTGAGCTCAGGGTTGCTGGTGCAGATGCACCCACCTTAGCTTTTGGCTGGCAGGTAATCTGGGGGTGGTCTAACTGTGCCACAACCCCTGGTACCTCCAGCCCATAGCAAGGCTGCAACAGTGGGGCTCTTAACTGAGAGTCCCCTTGCTGCTCCGCCCAGGTAATGGGGAAGCCTAGCGGCCCTACAAGCTGCCCTTCCTTCCCCTCCCCTGAGATCTGCTGCTGGCTACCTACCTGCAGCCTCCCCTCACTCCACTTCTCCCTAGCTAATCCTAACCTGGATCCTAGGGACACCTGAGTGAGGCCATCTCCCTGATACTGTCTCCCCATTACCGGGGATGAGCTCAGGGTTGCTGGTGCAGATGCACCCACCTTAGCTCCTGGCTGGCAGGTAATCTGGGGGTGGTCTAACTTTGCCACAACCCCTGATACCTCCAGCCCAGAGCAAGGCTGCAACAGTGGGGCTCTTAACTGAGAGTCCCCTTGCTGCTCCGCCAGGGTAATGGGGGAGTCTAGCTGCCCTACAAGCTGCCCTTCTTTCCCCTCCCCTGGTACCCCTATCTCCTGCCACCCCCCGGTCACCCCTATAGTGAAACAACAGGGTACAGTCATAGGGAAACATAAGTCAGAGTCAGTCTGCGACTTGGTCTGGCTTACCTTGCTGGTCCCCGCAGAGACCGCCGCCTTTGTTGGTCCCAATTGCAGGGGGACTGGAGCAGCCGCCGCCGGCCCCATCTGGGCTGGGCAGCACCGGTCCGCTGCAGCAACAGCGCCCGGGTTGGGTACAGGTAAAACGGTGCAGGACAAGGGTCCCAGGTCTTTGTGGAGGAACACAGCTCCATGCAAACTTGGTAAAATAACCCCCTCCCGCAAACCCTGTCCCTCCCCCCAAATAAAACTGCCGCCGGCAGGATGCCGGAGTGCCGGCGTCTTCTCTGCCGCCGCCGCTGGTTCTCCGCCGGGATCAGGTGGATGGCCGCTGCTCTCCGCCGCTGTTGCTGATGCAGCCCGTCCAGGTTCTCCAGGAGACGTCCCGAGGAGGGTTGTCGCCCCGGCTGGGCGGGAGCCATCAGAGGATGCCGCTAACTGGGTCATCTTTTCCGCAGCTCGTGAGCGTTGGCCCTGAGGGGCTTCTTCGCCTGACCGCGCACGGTCAGGGCACTGGGCATTATTGTGGCCCATTTGTTGGCAGTGCCGCAGCAGCTGCCGGTGCTTCTCCGCCACCGGTGGACTAACCCCAGCAAGGGGCAACGGAGTCCAGAGCGGAGTTGCCTGAGCGCCGGGCTCATTCCAGAGCTTCTCCGCCGCCGGTGGACTAACACCAGCAAGGGGCAACGGAGTCCAGAGCGGAGTTGCTGGAGCGCCGGGCTCTGGGAGGGGATAAGTGGGTCGGATCATCGCCAGCTTCAGCTGCTCGAGCCGCTCTGCCGGGGACATCTCTCCCTGCGCAAACATCAGGGCCAGCAATTCTGGGTAAAATGGACTGGCCGCCGCAACGGCCAATACCTCTCCTGGTGCAAGACCACCCGCTCCCTCCACATGTCTGATGGTTACAGCAGCTGCAGCTGTGGATCTTTGCTCAGCCTGCCGGGTTTCATGCTCACCGATTGCTGTCTCTCTCTCAGCCTTGCTGGCTGCTGGTCCCCGCACCGACTTGATGCACTCCTCCGGTCTCAGTGCCCGGCTCCAGTCAGACGGATGGCCGGCACTTTGGTTCTGGAGGCAATGCTTCTCACAAGTAGGGGAACAGTGAGGAGGTGCCATATCTTGTGTTATATGTTGTACACTGTGTGTTCAATATCTTTAGTCCCAGGAACTTGCAATTACCATCAAGTTCCCACTGGATCACAGTACCCCGCAGAATACTGTAATCCAGGTCCAGTTCAGTCCCGCCAGCTGCCACCAGTTAATTACAAGCTTGTCACGGTAGCTTATGACAAGTTGTAATTTACACCAAAACTATATATAAATATATATATACCTGGGTTTGAACTGGGACGAGACTTAAGATATAATAAAGTGATTTATTCCTTGATAAAGGTGAACACACAATAATGTACAAATAACAGGCAAAATATAGACACTTACTTAAAGATTATGGCAAGAAAGACAGCAGGATTACAGACTGGCCACTTCTTCCATATTTCAGCTGACATCACAGCAAAACAGGCAGGACACATGCATGCATGAAGATCATTTGCATGAAGAACAATGAACCACACATGAACAACTTGGATAAAAGGGGGACTTTGACTTATATATCATTTCAACCCTGGTATCCCTAGGTTACGGCTCCGTGTCGTCTAGTAAAATGTCTTTGAAGCTCTTTTGGCTTCCATTGAAGTGTGAATTACCACATTTACAAAAACATCCACTTCCCTTGGTCCCTAGGCCAAGCATAAACAATTAACCACTTAGCCTTTGATGACCAGGCTTGTAAATTCTCCTTTCCTGCTCATTATCATAGCAGGGGGGCTGCAGTTTCTCAGAACTCAACCAAAATTTCATATTTACTGCAAATCATTGCATAACTTCCGTTCCGTAATACACACAATCAGGTGGGATATCTTAATGCATTCTGTCCCACCTGTCGCTCGCAGAGAGACCAAAAATTACAGTGTAATATGAACATTCATAGAGATATTAATATCTGGCATTTAGCAGCAGGTACATATACAGTGTTTAGACTCCCAAAGATATGCTGAATCCCACGATTACAAATATGTAACTCTTATCCTTTTCAGCTAAGGACATCTCATAGTATTCTTATATTTAATAAAGTTACCCACTCAGATATCCTGCTTGGGGATACCTTTTGCTGGAAGGTGTGAATAACAAACACTTCCCTTCCTGGGTCTCGCATTACAAAGGGCAGGCATTCTGCCTGTACATTAGCATTAGCACACTATTAGCATTCTGCCGGTAAACAGGTATTAACATACTGTACACTAAAAAAAACCTTTTGCTTTTCACATTCAACTTCAATTAAGCCCTTTGAAGTCCAATTTTCCTGAAAAGACACAGTACAATGGAATTTCCCTAAACTGTAGCTTATTAACCCCTGATGATCCAGTGTGTGTGTTATGCAAACACTGATTAACCCAGACATTACAATGGGACAGGGAAACAGGGGAGAATACATTTACAGGTTATAACAAGGATGAAATCACATTTCTGGGCCTCAGCCCAGTTAACCCCTTGTCTCCCTGGCGAGGTTAGAGGGGGGCCTTTGGGGTGTAACCCCGTTAATCCCGGGCCAAACCCTCACTATCGTCACAATGGCCCTCCGCCGCCTTTAACTCAACATGGCTAAAACAGAACTCCTCATACTTCCTCCCAAATCTGGCCTTACTACCTCCTTCCACATTACTGTTGGAACTAAGATCATTCACCCAGTAGCCCAAGCACTCTGCCTAGGGGTCACACTCGACTCCTCTCTCACATTCGCCCCTCACATTCAAAACATTTCTAAAACCTGTCGCTTTTTCCTCCGCAATATAACTAAGATACGCCCTTTCCTCTGTTGCTCGACTGCTAAAACTCTGACTCAGGCCCTCATTCTCTCCCGTCTTGATTACTGTAACCTCCTGCTGTCCGGCCTTCCTGCCTCTCACCTGTCTCCACTACAATCTATCCTAAACGCTGCTGCCAGAATCACTCTACTCTTTCCGAGATCTGTCTCAGCATCTCCCCTCATGAAATCCCTCTCCTGGCTTCCGATCAAATCCCGCATCTCACACTCCATTCTTCTCCTCACTTTTAAAGCTTTACACTGTTCTGCCCCTCCTTACATCTCAGCCCTAATTTCTCATTATGCACCATCCAGACTCTTGCGTTCGTCTCAAGGATGTCTTCTTTCTACCCCCTTTGTATCTAAAGCCCTCTCCCGCCTTAAACCTTTTTTACTGACTGCCCCACACCTCTGGAATGCCCTTCCCCTCAGTACCCGACTAGCACTCTCTCTATCCACCTTTAAGACCCAACTTAAGACAAATTTGCTTAAAGAAGCATATGAATAGCACTGTGGATATTCTGAACACATGATACATAAAGCTTGGCCCCCTGCAGACGCACTTACCATAACTCCCTCCTACTGTCTCTGTACGTTCTCCCTACCTACCGATTAGACTGTAAGCTCCTCGGGGCAGGGACTCCTCTTCCTTAATGTTACTTTTATGTCTAAAGCACTTATTCCCATGATCTGTTATTTATATTATCTGTTATTTATTTGATTACCACGTGTATTACTGCTGTGAAGCGCTATATACATTAATTGCGCTATATAAATAAAGACATACAATACAATACAATACTATGGGGTAAGTGTAACGGATCGGGGGACTCGCGCTTCTCAGCGTGCCCCCGTCACCATAGTTCCCACGGCGCCTAACTACCCCTCTTCCCTACGTCCTCACTCTTTCCCATCCTCCTCTCTTGGCCGTTCCTCCGCGGCACGGTCTGTGCGCTCTGACACGCGTTCGGGTCACGTTTGCGGCTCCCGCACTGTGCGCGCGCGTTCCTGATCGCTTGTTACCCTCCGTGGGGCGCGCGTTCCTTGGCGTGCCTCCATCACCCCAGCCCTTGCCTTACCTGGCTCCTCCGCCTCTCCTTCCCTTCCGCCTCCAGTGCTGAGCGTCTCCCCGGCGGTGCGCCCCTCACACCCTGTGACACGCGCGGTGCGCGCGCATAACAGACTTACAGAAGGCGCGCACACCCGCTCCAGTTATCAGCCTCCCCTAAACACTAGCTCCACCCCCCGTTGCTTACAAGCCATCTCTCTGGATTATTTCCCTGTCTCCTCCCCTGCTCTCACAGACCTATCCCTGCAAACACTCACTCAAGCCTCTGCTCCACCCCTCATCCCTATTGGTCCTCCTTCCTTTATAACCCCACTCTGTCCTCTCAGTCATTGCTCTGCATAACTTTCCTGTAGCTCCTGTGTGTGCTCCTGTGTGTGCAGTGTCTATGCCTAGCTAGCTGCCTAGCTCCCTTGTCTGTTTCAGCTCTGATTCCTGTCCCTGCCCCTGTTTGGATTCCCTTGGTTTGAACTTGAACTGTGCTTTGGATTTGACTACGCTGCCTTCTCCTGCCCTTGAACCCTGGCTTACGGACATCACTACGCTGCTCTCTCCAGCCCTTGAACTCTGGCACTTGGACATTACCCTCCAACCTCTGGCACCCCGGACTCAGCAAGTATACGTTAACCCTTTCTCACCAGGCCCGGCAACGCATTACCACACTCCGGGCGCGCCCTCAATGCTGTGGGTGCGTGTTATACCCTTACCCACCTCCAGTACTGGGGACTGGCCAGGTCTGCGGCCATACAGGCGTTACATTATGCAGAGCCCAACAAATGCAGACCCCCCTGAGGTGGGCCAAGGTGTTTCCATGGAACCTTTGCAATTCTTAAGCAACCAACTTACCACTGTTTCACAGCAACTTTCCAATTTATCTCTCCGGGAATCCCCAGTAGCACCGTCATCCCCGGCCCCAGTGGCTACAAATAATCCGGGACCACGTACACCACCTCCCAACCGGTATGATGGGGACCCCCTCGCTTGCCGAGGATTCTTGAATCAGTGCGAAGTCCAATTCGAGATGTCCCCGTCCCTCTTCCCTACTGGTCGTACCAAGGTGGCCTACATCTATGCCCTACTCACTGGCGACGCACTCGCTTGGGCTTCTCCACTCTGGGAACACAAACCTGACTTAACCCAAGATTACCTCAAATTCCGGCGTGAGTTCCAACAGGTGTTTGACACGCCAGTGCGTAGGGAGACTGCTGCTTTTTCCTTGTTCCATCTCTCTCAGGCTCGTAGGTCAGCTGCAAGATACGCTGTGGAGTTCCGCACCATCGCTGCAGAGACCCAGTGGAACGATGAAGCTCTCGCTGCAGCATACTGGCAAGGTTTGTCCGAAACTCTCAAGGATGACCTCGCAGCCCACGCTCGGCCTTCTTCCCTTGAGGAACTCATTGCTCTCAGTATCCGGATGGATCAGCGCACTCAAGAACGACGCCACGAGCGTCACTGTTCCCGTTCTCTCCCGTCTCTGCCTGTTTCTCCTAGGTCACCTCCTTCGGCCTTCCCTGCGTTGGATGCCCTTGAACCGATGCAAATCGGTAGCCAACAGCTTCGGGCTGCTGAGAAAGCACGACGTCGTGAGATAGGTCTCTGCTATTATTGCGGTTCCCCAGAACACCGACTTCGTCACTGCCGCTTGAAACCGGGAAACGGGAACGCCCAGTAAAGGTAGAGGGGCTTTTACTGTGTACTATCTCTCCTTGCCCCTCTCTCCCTAAGGAACTACCGAAGAAGATACTACTCCCTGTAACTCTGGCGGGTCCTGATTTTCAAATAGAAGTGGAAGCCTTTATCGACTCCGGGTCTGGTGGTAACTTTCTTGATCACACCTTCGCTTGTAACAACCAAATCCCATTAGTCAAGAAAAAGTCGCCCATCGGCCTTGAGGCTATCGACGGTCGACCGCTCCAACCAGCCTTCATCATTTGGGAGTCTATTCCACTCACCTTGACCACCGCGGATGGTCATACCGAGGTAATGGTCTTCGATGTTTTTCACTCCCCTACTGTCCAGGTTATTCTGGGATTGCCATGGCTCCAACTTCACAACCCGCGTATTGATTGGACCAATATTTTGCCCATCCAATGGGCCGCTACCTCAGACAAGACGCTTACTCCTCCTGTTGCCGTGCTCGCTGGCCTCGACACCACCTCATCTAACCACTCTGCTTTACCGAAGGTATACCACGAGTACTTAGATGTCTTCAATAAGAAACAGGCCGAGGTGCTACCTCCCCATCGCCCTTACGATTGTCCCATTGATTTAATCCCTGGAACCATACTCCCCAAGTCTAAGTCATACCCCTTATCTGTGCCTGAGACGGAGGTGATGACGTCCTATATCCAGGAGAATCTTGAGAAAGGGTTCATCCGGAATTCTACCTCCCCCGCTGGGGCAGGCTTCTTCTTCGTGAAGAAGAAGGATGGCTCTTTAAGACCCTGTATCGACTTTCGTGGGCTTAACAAAATTACGGTAAAAAAAAAACGATACCCTCTTCCTTTAATTTCTGAACTCTTCGACCGTCTTCAAGGAGCCACTATATTCTCCAAACTCGATTTAAGAGGAGCCTACAATCTTATTCGAATAAGAGACGGGGACGAATGGAAACCCGCGTTTAACACGCGTTCGGCCTGTGCAATGCCCCTGCTGTTTTCCAAGAATTCATGAATGATATCTTCCGGGACATTCTGGGAACGTTCGTCTTCGTATATTTGGACGACATCCTCATTTTCTCTAAAAACTTGGAGGAGCACATTCGCCATACCAAACTGGTTCTCTCTCGGCTTCGTGCTAATCGCCTCTACCCAAAAATGGAGAAATGTCTGTTCCATCAACCTTCCACAGCCTTCCTAGGCTATATAATCTCTGACGAAGGCTTTACCATGGATCCCGAGAAATTGAAGTCTGTACTCGATTGGCCTTTGCCGAATTCACTCAAGGCTGTGCAACGCTTCCTTGGCTTTGCCAATTACTATCGGAAATTCATATGTAACTTCTCTACCATTGCTCTACCTATCACTGCCTGGACCAAGAAAGGTGCTGACCCAACTGTTTGGTCTTCCGAAGCCATCGAAGCCTTCGAGTTCCTCAAAAAAGCCTTCGTGTCTGCACCCATCCTTCGGCATCCAGATACTTCTCTTCCTTTTACTTTAGAAGTAGACGCCTCTGATGTTGGGAGTTGGTGCAGTGCTTTCTCAGAGATCCACTCCACAGGAAAAACTCCATCCTTGTGGATTCTTTTCCCGGAAGTTCTCTTCGGCCGAGAGAAATTATGATGTCGGGAACCGTGAGCTTCTGGCCATCAAATTGGCTCTCCAGGAATGGAGGCATCTCCTCGATGTTTGTTCCCTTTTTTGCAATAAATTAGTCGTTTTTTGTTAGAGCTGCGTGGGGTTCCATACTTACCTCAGTGCACCGCTTCTTCGTTTGGCTCATACAGGAATACAATATAACATTAAACATTTTATAAATTGTGATTCATCCAATATCGTATACCTTGTACAATGTCCCTGTAAAAAACAGTACATAGGACATACTACAAGAAAGCTCAAACTACGCTTTGCTGAATACATCACAAACATACAAAAAGGATTTTTACAACACACATTGTCTAGACACTTCTATGAAGAGCATGGTAGCGACCCTGCAGGCACTCAATTTATTGGTATCGACAAACTGACCTCCAATTGGAGACGTGGTGATAATGTCAATGCCATTTCCAAACTTGAGACCAAGTGGATCCATACTATGAAAACGTTGGTTCCACTTGGTCTCAACACAGACATAGATCTTGCTGCATTCATGCAGTAATTGAGGATAATAAATTTCAATATGGACATAAAAATTGAGACATGTCTTTATCCCAATGATTTGAATGCCTGCTCGGGCCGTTATTTAACTCTATGTTAGATTTATACTCATAGTATTGTTTTCAATCAAAAATTGATATATGTCGAGGCGGAGCTACGAAGGCAAAGAGCATGGTAGCATAACCTTGCTGCTCTGAGCCCCGCTGAACAATATAAGCACTCAAAACTCATAAAAATAACCGGATTTTGTCGCCAAACATCACAAAAGATTCATAAAGGCAGCAGGATGTCAAAGAGAGGAGTGAAAACACTGAGGAAGAAGGGGTTACCTGAATATTTTGGGAAAGCCCGGGGAGCAGGTGCTGAGGAAGAAATGGCACCCATTTCTAACACAGGATCTGAAGCAGAACTGGAAGGCGATGAAGAAGAAATGAACACAGCACAGAGGCCAGTGAGGAGGGGGGTCTGATATAGATAAGGGGGTAGGTAACAGAGAGAGAGTGAGGTGTAAGGGGAGGAGGTGAATGGGGGGAGGAGGCGAATGGGGGGGTGGAGGCGAATAGCGGGGGGATAAGGAGGGCAAGGAGAAGGAAAGGGAGGTTAGAGAGGAGGTGGAGGTAGCATGGGGAGATACAGAGATTAAGAGAAGGATAGAGAGGGAGTGAAGGATCGGGAGAACACAGAGGGGAAGATAAGGAGGTGGGTAAGAAAAATAGTAGTAGAGAGGAGGATTCACGCGGGCCAGCGGGGATGCTAGGACAGGTGTGCCTATAGGTGGGGACGGATGACATCAGTGGAGACAGACAGGGCTTGGGACGAGAAGGCATCTAGAAGAAGTGCAGACAACATGAAAAGGTTAATAAACGGTTAATACAAGGTTTGAGAAGGTTTTGAGTAAAAAGTAGCTATGAGAGGGGCAGGAGTTGGGGGTTATGAGCCTGCTCGGGAGTTCGTATGGGCCGAAGGCTGGGTATGGAGAGAGGGGCTCTTCAGATTCCTGGCAAAGTCCTTGGGGCCACCACTCGGGTGGTCGTGGCGAAGGGCAGCAAAGAGCCACCAGAAAATCACCATGAGTGGGGAGGGCACCGAAGCGTGGCACTTGAGGCCAGGGAGGGTATGACCTGGCGTCGAGTGCCGAAGTTAATTGCTGTTTATATTAAAGTGTTTTTGTTCCCTTCTGTTTTCTACCCTCTGTCTCCCCCCCCCCCCCCCCCCCCCCCCCCCCATGCCCAGCCATCTACCACCTGGCAGACGGAGAAGAAGAGCCGGCACTATCGGGACTCCACCAAAGGGGAGGTCAGCCAAGTCATCATCCGAACAGCACTAACAAGAATACACAGGACTAGAGATGAGTAACGACATAGTGTTTATCTCACACAATGTAAAGGGGTTCAACAGTCCAACAAAAAGGAAACTGGCGTTTAAAGACTATCGACGTAAAGGCGCAGAGATATTATTTCTGCAGGAGACACATTTCTCCAGGGACAGCTACCCAAAGTTTTTCGATAAGAACTTTAGTACAAGCTTTTTGGCCTCAGCAGCGATTAAAAAAAGGGGAGTAGCTGTAGAGGGAGAAAGGGGGTGGCCCGGTATTAAAGGGGTTGCACCCCAAATCTCGATTGTACAAAATTCGGGTCGGTGTGGGTCGATATGCCACAGAGGTGCCAAGAAGGGGGGGGTAGGATGTGGATTTAACGGTAAGGAAGAGACACGCGACTGTGGTGGAAATACAGGTGATACGTGAAGGCGATGAACAGAGAAGTCTGGTGCAAGGCTAATACTGGAAGAAGAAGCTGGTGGATGTTGGTAGGTGTGAATAAGATTTGCTCAGCAGCCCGCAACTGTTGTCGCTCCGAAAGGTAATTTCCAAGGCAACAGTGCCAGGTGAACAGGAGTTTGGATGCGTACCACAGAGGAGGAAGTCCGGTGGGGAGGGGGGGGAGGGCGCGTGGACGTCATACCACGGAAAGACCCGCTCCCTAGCGCCAGTTCCATCATGGTGTGTCGAGATCAGGGAGAGCGTGTGGAGCGGTGTTTCCTTCTTCTGCAAACAATCTGGGAAAGGAGGAAAGAAGAGGTAAGCCACAGCGCGAAAATGTATGGAGTTGGGTGAGCGCTTCCACATTGGACTGTCTACGGCACCTTTCGCCATTTCTTCACCACGTTCTTCAATACCTGCACGTTGGTAGCGCATCATCCGTGAGCTACCATTCTGATTTAATCCACCTCTCACAGGCCACTGCTTGGCCGAGTCTGTACTCATCGACGGGGCATCAACTTGTTCCACACACACCTGACAAATTTCTCTTCTGGCAGAGACTTGTTCTATTTCATTTTATTATTTTGTGTTAATTATTCATGCAATTTTATGCTCATTATAATGTGGTTTTCAACACTAAAGTTGGTGGGCGCCTACGGACTCATATAGCGCTTCCCTGTTGTGTTGTTTACTACTGAAATGTCGCATTGCTGGGGGGCACGCCCTACTGGCTGCCCCGGACTATACAAACATTTCCTTACGGACTGATGCCTCAATATGGCTGGGGCTGTGTTGCGCCCAGTCGGGACGACGGTTAGAGACCCATGTGGGTGTACCCAAGAGTTTGAATTTACCATTACAGACACAAAAAGGGTAGTTTGAAAAACATGCATGCTGAAGGACTATCCCTCTGAGACTGAGTTCCATAATGGTTGCCAGCAGTGCCCGACTCCACCGTAGGGCCAGTGGGCCAGTCATCACCATTGAAAGAGGTGAGTGTAGAGGGAAGAAGGGGGTGGCCCCGGTATTAGAAGAGGGTTGACACCCCAATGGCATCCCTTCTGCACTCACAGAGAGACAAGGGGTTAACCTGGACTGCGCGTCCAGGGATTGGTTGTGCCACTGGTTTATACCTTGCCACAAAGTGAGTATGTTCCCACCGTGCGTCCATGTTTTACAACTTTAAGTTGTTCCATAGCAGGGGTAAATCCTGCTCAGACATTCCTTTGACCAAAGGAAGCAGATTCGAGGGGGACCCAATGTCTAGAGATAATAATTAATCGACCTTCTGCCCATTCTAATGTGTTATTCTGGGGCTAGAGAAAATCATCCAAAGATGAGTGGTTTGAAGTGTTATGTGCTACACCTACAAAAAACTCCTGCAGAGATTCTTTGCCACATGAGCAGCAGATGGTCAGAGGGGCTCACCGCCAAGTCCTAGGAGATTAAGTAGTAATCAGATCTGCCAGTCTATTGTCCTGAGGGCGGAGANNGGAGAATCATCAAACTGGAGTGGTTTGTAAGTGTTATGTCTACACCTACAAAAATCCTGCAGAGATTCCTTTGCACAAATGGAAGCAGATGGTCAGAGGGGCGACCCAATGTCTAGAGATTAAGTATTAATCAGACTCTGCCAGTCTAATTGTTACCAGAGGGCGGAGAATCATCAAACTGGAGTGGTTTGTAAGTGTTATGTCTACACCTACAAACAATGCAGATACTTCATTTGGTAGACTGATCGTTGCCCCTGATTTAATTATGGGGCTACCCATAGAGTCCCAGTAACCATGGGCTAATTAGCTGGGGGGCATGGGTTAATCTGTGTCTCCACATTAGGGATTGGATACAGATAATTTTTCACCAATAGTCTGTATTCAATGTTAAGAATAGGGTTACACAGGTATATAAACTGTGTCAACCCTTCAGTTTTTAGTTGTGCTTCTGATTCCACCTGGAATGTCACAGGATTGATGGAGAATTGCTAGCTGATACTTCTCCATCCCCTAACCCTAAGTAAGTGTTACCTTCTTGTCTGTTAATTGTACTATATTGATGTGTTCACCTTTTTTAAGGAATAAATTATATTTTATTATATCTAAGCCTCGTTCAGTTCAACCCAGATATTTGGTGTTCATTATATAAAGTCATAAGCTACCGTGACTGTGATTACCACATATTTCTCATGTAAGCAACAACCTATATGTTCATAGTAATATATATATTTATTCATTCATGTTTGTGACAATATTATTGACCTAGGAACGTGATGCATATCCTACTACCACCTTTATAATCTCTGCTGTGTTGACAACGACATCTGGCACGGGTATGTAATTCATCAACACGTTGTATAGATATATTTCAAAAATGCAGTTTTGTGTGTGCCTGAGTGAATAATGTACTGCACCGACACACTTTATTCGAGCAAATACCCAGTATGTACCTGGCAGATACCTGGAATGCGCCGCTTCTCACCTCTGACAAGCCCCGTTGCGTTTGCCTTCCCAGCCTGGGTTCATGCCTGGCTGACGGGCATACAGAACTAGTGGTGAACAATTTGCTGTTCCAATCCCTAACGTGGAGACACAGACTAACCCATGCCCTCCAGCTAATTAGCTCTTGTGCACTGGGACTCTATGGGTAGCCCCATAATTAATCAGGGGCACCGATCAGTCACCAAATGAGTTCTGCATTGTTTGTAGGTGTAGACATAACACTTACAAACCACCCCAGTTTGATGATTCTCCGCCCTCAGGTAACATTAGACTGGCAGAGTCTGATTAAATACTTATCTTAGTCTTAGACATTGGGTCACCCTCTGACCATCTGCTTCCCTTTGTGCAAAGGAATCTCTGCAGGATTTACCCTGCTTTTGGGAAACAACATTAAAGGTGAAACATGGGAACAGTGGAACATACATTTCAAGGTATGACAAGTGTAAACCACATTTCTGGACCGCGTCCAGTAACCCCTGTCTCCCTGTGAGGTCAGGGGATGGCCATATGGGGTGTCAACCCTTTAAATACCGGGCCACCCCTTCTCCACTCTACAGCTACTACCCTCTTTTTTAATCGTGCGTGAGGCCAAAAAGCTTGTACTAAAGTTTCTTTTCGAAAAACTTTGGGTTCTGTCCCTGGAGAAATGTGTCTCCTCGTCAGAAATAAATATCACTCTGCGCTTTACGTCGATAGTCTTATAAACCGCCAGTTTCCTTTTTTGTTGGACTGTTGAACCCCTTTACATTGTGTGAGATAAAAACATAGTCGTTACCTCATCTCTAGTCCGTGTATTTTGTTAGGTTCTGTTCGGATGATGACTTGGCTGACCTCCCTTTGGTGGAGTCCCGATAGTGCCGGCTCTTCTTCTCCTTCTGCCAGTTGGTAGATGGCTGGGCATGGGGGGGGGGGGGAGACAGAGGGTAAAGAAAGAAGGGAACAAAAACACTTTATATATAAACAGCAATTAACTTCGGCACTCGACGCCAGGTCCTACCCTCCCTGGCCTCAAGTGCCACGCTTCGGTGCCCTCCCCACTCATGGTGATTTTCTGGTGGCTCTTTGCTGCCCTTCCCACACACCCAGTGGTGCCCCAAGGACTTGCCAGGATCGAAACCCCTTCTCCATACCCAGTCCGGGGTGGCCTCGGCACACGGATTGGGTCTGGGGTTTTTTCGGCCCATACGAACTCCCGAGCAGGCTCATAACCACCAACTCCTGCCCCTCTCATAGCTACTTATTACTCAAAACATTCTCAAAACTTGTATTAACCGTTATTAACCTTTCATGTTGTCTGCACTTCTTCTAGATGCCTCTCGCCCAAGCCCTATCTGTCTCCACTGATTTCATCCTCCCCACCTATAGGCACACCTGTCCTAGCATCCCCGCTGGCCCGCGTGAATCTCCTCTCTACTATATTTTCTTACCCTCCCACTCCTATCTTACCCCTCTGTGTTCTCCCGATCCTTCACTCCTCTCCTCTCTATCCTTCTCTAATTCTGTATCGCCCCATGCTACCCTCCACCTCCTCTCTACCTCCCTTTCCTTCTCCTTGCCCTCCTTATCCCCCCGCTATTCGCCTCCACCCCCCCCAGTCGCCTCCCCCCCCCCTCACCTCCTCCCCTTACACCTCACACTCTCTCTCTGTTACCTACCCCCTTATCTATATCAGACCCCCCTTCCTCTCTCATCGTACCCTTCCTGCACTACTCCGTTGTCCCCGCTTCCGCACTTCCCCCCCTCCTTCCAAACACCTCCCCCCTCCTTCCAATCCCTCCCCCTTCCTTCAAAACAACCCCACCCTCTTCCTAATTGTCCCCAATCCTCCACCTTCCCCTAGCTGGCCTTTCCACCTCCTCTGCTGCCGCTGCCCCCCCCATCCGGTCCAGCCCGCCCCCCATCCGGTCCAGCCCCGCCATGTCCCCTGTGGCTTCGGCCCCCATTCCACCGCCTCAACCCTGTGTCTCCCCCCTTCCCCCCTGTCCTCTCTGCGGCTCCCTCCCCTCGGAGTCGTTGCCACATCTTAAGGACGTCCACCGACGTCCCTTCCGTTCCTGTTTCCACCTCCAGATGGTGCCGGAAACCGGACCCTCGGCTGGACCATTTCCTCCGCCACCGCCATCTTGGAATCTCCTGCGCGCCAAAACGGACGTTGCGCCCTCTCTCCTCTTCCCGTCTTCTCTCCCTTCTACTCTGCGTGTCAGCTTGGGTTTTCCTGCTTGCTCCCAGTGTCGCCGGCCATCTTCCCACCGCCATCTGCCGCCCCGACAGGGCCTGCGGCACCGAGGACCGCCACCGGTATCTTTACAGGGGTTTTTTTCAGGCCCCTTATGTGCTCATCATTTTAGCCTCTCTTTTTTAGTGGGGTACTTCGGCTTGGTGGAACTGCATCAATGTCAACTTGGCACACCTATGCCCGGCACACCATCGGGTGAACTAGTGCCTTTTAATAAAAACAACTTGTAGAATGAACCTTTGAACAGTGTCCATTGCCGAGTATTTGATTTATTTATTTCCCTCCCTTCCTCCTTGGCAGGATTTGTACTGCTGGACCACGTGGTTCAGGTTGACTCCTCTGTGCCCTCGGCTGTCATAGCCTCCTCAAACCCCAGTTTGTGTCAGGAAGCCATGCCCTTCCTAATTCCTTCATGGTGAAGGACCGGCCATTTTCTGATCACATGAGCCAAAGGGAAAATCCACGGTACCTGATTGCCTTGTCCCTCAATTTCTTGGTAATGGGGAGCAATTTCTCCGACGTGCTAGTGGGAGGGTGCCAATCTTCAAAGATCAGAAGCCGGGTGCCCTCAAAAATCCACCGCAGGTAGGGTCTTGTTTTTTGCAGGACAGCCTCCCTGAATCTAAGTGGTGTCATCCTCACAAGATGTCCCTAGGCTGTTCCGACTGCACGGTTTCACCCGCAAGGCTCTGTGGGGCACTTGTCCAGTGTCAGTATCTTTTGGTGTATCAGGGAGTACACTCTCAGCCACTGATTAACGTATTCCTCACAATCCTGTACTGGACTCCGGCACCCCCCCCTAATCCTTAGATTGTTTCTGCGCGCCGGTTTTCTCTGCGTCCTCTTGCCTGTCTTTAATTTCATTAATTTGACTCTGCAGGTCCGCCGTTTTTTTTATCATTTCTTTTATTGATTTTATTGTTTGTCCCTTTAATCTCTAATGCTCCGGTTCTCTCCCCCAGCCCCTGTAACTTTCTTCTTCAGTTCTCTTTATCTCGCTTGGCAGCATAGATTTCATGTCCCTGTAGACTTGTCGAAGTCCACATTGCCCTCACTGGCCTCTGTGCTGTTTCAGTTTCTTTCATTCTTCCTCATCGCCTTCCAGCTCTGTTCAAGAGCCTGTGTTAGAATGGGTGCCATTTCTTTCCCAGCACCTGCTGCCCGGGCTTTCCCAAAATATTCAGGTAACCCCTTCTTCCTCGGGGTTTTCACTCCTCTTTTTGACATCCTGCTGCCTTTATGAATCTTTGGTGATGTTTGCGACAAAATCCGGTTATTTTTATGAGTTTTGAGTGCTTATATTGTTCAGTGGGGCTCAGAGCAGCTAGGTTATGCTACCATGCTCTTTGCCTTCGTAGCTCCGCCGTAGACTCGTTTTTTAATGAGTTAATAGCCAACTCTGCCCAGGGTAATAGATCCACCCAATTGTCTTGAGATTCAGACACGAAGCATCTGAGATACTTTCCAGAGTCTGAATTCATTCTCTCCGTCTGACCGTTGGTCTGTGAGTGATAACACGAGGAAAATAGAAGGGAAATACCGAGTCCCTGAGTGTGACGGTTCAGGGGATTCCTTCCCCTCTATGTGTCCCTGACGTTTCGCTCATGCCTGCCTCTCGCTTCTTCCTTGTCTCTTCCTTGCTTTCGCCCGTTTCCCCTCTGCTGGCAGCCTCTGATGCTCTCTGCGTCTGCACCGCGTCCCCGCAAGACACGCGCCCTTCTTTCTCTCCCGTTCCCCGTTGCGTGCTTCTTCCCGCTCACGGCCCCCCCTCAGCGCCGTTCCGCTCCTTCCCTCCTGCGGTCTCCCCTCCTGTCCTCCTTCCCCCCCTCGGCAGGTCTCCCCACGCGCTCGTGCTCTGCTCGCCTCGTGACGCGCCTGTGCTGCACACTCTCACCTTACAGAGGACGCGCCACACCTCCTCTTGTATCTCTCTCAGACCCCTGGCTCCTCCTCTCGTACTCTTCCAGGCATCTCCCCCTTTCTAACCTTTCTCCTCCTGCTTCCTCACCTCCCGTGTCATTCGTCCTCCACCTATCCCTCTTTCCCCTTCCCTTCTCTCTCCTCTCTCTTCTCCCATTGTTGTATCCCCTCCTTTTACCCCTGTCTGTCCTTTCTATCATTGCTCTGCATAGTTCTTTGTAACCGCGGTGTGTGGCAGTCCTTTGCTTGGCTCTCCTGTGTTTTCCAGCTTCTGTTCCTGCTCCTGCTTACCCCTGGATTTCCCTGGCTTGACTCTGCTTCTACTGGATTACCCTGCTTGCTACTTCGCCCTTGGACCCCTGCTACAATATGACTCTGCTGACTTTCTGGGATCCTGGACTCTGGCTTCTGAACATTTACGATCCTGATCTCTATATCCCTGGACTCTGGCACACGGACACCACTACTCTAACTCTGAACCCGAAAGGCATTGCAAGTATTATTACCATCTTCTTACAGGCCCGGAAACGCCATACCACACTCCGGGCACCGCCCTCACTGCTGTGGGTGCGTGATAATACCCTTCCCACCTCAGTATTGGGGACTGTTCAGGTCTGTGGGCATACAGGCGTTACACTGAGAAAAAGCTTGCCAAAACTTAGAAATGATTGCTTACCTCTTTCTGAAACAATTGAAATGGTACACCGTGTAATGAAATATTTCTTCCTTAGAAAAACCGTCGGCCAAAGTAGTCTGAATTAGGGACCCTGAGGGGTATAAAGTTTAATGCTTGGAAACCTAATCTACTACAACGGAGGATCGTATTCATCCCTTTGGAATGGGGAGTTCCAACATAAAAGTCCATTGAGATTGCTTCCCAAGGTTTGTTCCGAATAGGGAGAGGCTGAAGAGACCAGAAGGTTTGTGTCGGCAGACTGCTCTGGGCCCAGACCGTACAAGCTCTGTGTGAATCGAAATGTCCTTGTTCATTTTAGGCCACCAAAAGGTAGTTTGATAAGATCTAGTCCTCTTGAAGCCTGGATGACCAGCAGATCTAGAGAGTGTCCCCTCAGAATATTTTATATGGCGAAAAACGCGGGCCTGGCGTACAACCGTCCTTCTGGAACCTCTAAATCTCCTGGGAATGTGAACCTGTGCTTTTAATTTTTGTCCAAGCATCAAAGTTATTGGCAGAAATAATACTTTAGCGTGAGAACCGTCTCCGAGGATTTCGTTAGAGTCCGTTCTCTGTAGAGAACTGTCGAGAGAGAGCGTCGTGCCTGAATATTTTGGTGCCGGGAATATAAGAATAGTATATTGAACCGAGAGAAGAAACAGTGCCCACGAGCTGACGGGATCCCAATCGACGAGCCCCCTAATGTACAATAAGTTTTTTGTTCGTTGAGGATGCTACGGTTCCTTGTACCCTCAGGAGATGCCTCCATTCCTGAGAGCCAATTTGATGGCCAGAATCTCACGTTCCTTGCCCGACAGTCAAATAATTTCTTTCTCCTCGGTCCGAAGAGAAACTTCGGGAAAAGAATCCACAAGGATGGAGTTTTCCCTGTGGAGTGGATCTCTGATAAAGCACTGCACCAGCTCCCACATCAGAGGCGTCTACTTCTAAGTAAAGAAGAGAAGTATCTGGATGCCGAAGGATGGGGTGCAGACACGAGCTTTTTTTTGAGGAAACTCGAGCTTCGATGGCTTCGGAAGACCAAACGTTGGTCAGCACCTTTCTTGGTCCAGGTCAGTGAAGGTAGAGCAATGGTAGAGAAATTCGTTGAATTTCCGATAGAATTGGCAAAGCCAAGGAACGTTGCACGGCCTTTAGTGAATTCGGCAAAGGCCAATCGGTACAGACTCCAATTTCTCGGGCTCCATGGTAAAAGCCTTGTCAGAGATTATAAGCATAGGAAGGCGGTGGAACGGTTGATGGAACGAATTTCTCCATTTTTGGCTAGAGGGCGTTAGCACTGAAAGCCGAGAGAGAACCAGTTTGGTATGGACGAATGTGCTCCGCTCCAAATTTTAAGAAAAGAGGGTCCGTCCAAAAATATAACGAAGACGAACGTTGCCAGAATGTCCCGAAATTCATTCCTGAATTCTTGGTAAAACAGCAGGGGCATTGACACAGGCCGAACGGCATTACTAAATTTCATAAGTCCCGGAACGTGGCGTGCTGTGTTTAAAAGGCGGTTTCCATTTCTGCCCCGTAGCACCTCGGCCTGTTTTCTTATTGAAGACACTAATACGTGCGGGTATAACGCTCGGTAAGACAGAGGTGGTGTAGATAGTGGTGTCGAGGGGGAGTGTAAAGCGTCTTCTCTGAGGTAGCGGCCAATTGGATCGGCAAAACTTGGTCCAAATCAACGGGGGTGTTTGAAGTTGGCAGCCATGGCAATCCCAGATAACCTGTGAAAGTAGAGGGAGTGAAAAACAAATCGAGACCATTACCTCGTATGACCATCCGCGGTGGTCACAGGTGAGTGAAATAGACTCCCACATGATGAAGGCTGGTTGCAGCGCTGTCGACCGTCTGATAGTCTCAAGCGCGTGGGCGACTTTTTCTGACTAATGTGAATTTGGTTGTTACAAGTGAAGGTGTGTACAAGGAAGTTCCACCGACCCGAGTGCGATAAGCTTCCCACTTATTTGAAGACAGGACCGCCAGAGTTACAAAAGGGAGTGTAATCTTCTTCGGTAGTTCCTTAGGGAAGAGAGGGGCAAAGGAGAGACTAGTACCCAGTAAAAAGGCCCCTCTACCTTACTGGGCGTTCTCGTTCCCCCACGGCACCTAACCCAGCACACCGCCACCCGTTTTTCAAGCGGCAGTGCGAAGTCGGGTCGGGGTGAATTTCGAAATAAAAAAAAAAAAAAGAACCAAAATTAGCGAGGGACTATCTCACGTACGTACGTGCTTTCTCACAGCCCGAAGCTGTGGCGACCGATTTGCATCGTTCAAGGCATCCACGCAGGAAGGCCGAAGGAGTGACCTAGGAGAAAAGAAACAGGACAGAGGAGGCGGGAACGGGAACAGTGACGCTCGTGGCAGAGAGGGCAAAACGAGGGCCACAGTAAATCCAAACCCCAGCGGATGCGGAAGGGAAAAAAAAGCGCGGGAGGAGGAGAAACACAGCAGAAGAGAGGACGGCAAAATAGATGAGGGATGGAGTAATACAACAGAAAGAGGAAAGAGACAAAGAAAGGCGAGAGAAGGAGTGCAAAACAAGAGAGAAAATTTTCCCACCCCCTATCTCCCTTTTGCCGCCCCTCTCCTATCTCCCCCACAACCCTGCTCCGTTTGACCCCCCCACCCCCCCCCAACCAGCCCATTTTCACCACCCACCCCCCCACAGCCAGTTTTTCAACCACCCAACCACACCCAAAAGCACGTTTTTCACAATGCACCAGCCAGTTTTACACACCCACACCCCCCAGCCCTGCACCAGCCCGTTTTTCACACAAACCCCAGCCCTGCACCAGCCCAGTTTTCACACACACCCCCCAGCCCTGCACCAGCCCATGTTACACACACACACACACACCTTAGATCGCACATCCTCGCTGCTGGCCCCCGCGCACCGCAAAACCTGGGGGCAGGGGAGGGAGGGGGGGTGGGGTGTGAATTGCCGCGATTTTTTAAACCTTTTTTTACATTTATTTATTTAATAACTGGCTTCTGCCGGAGTCATCGGGGTGGGCCCTACAAGAGCAGGGCAGGCGGGCCACATGCGGCCGTATGTGATCAGGCCTGAATTAAAAATGTGAACCAAATGTCCAGTCTCCAACGCGAAAATTAGGGTTGTACTATGTTTCAGAACCTTGTAGGTACATTGTAACATGTCGTTTAGGCCATACACACACAGAAATATTGGAGACAATGTCGACTTGCACCTACATGGCGAGCATCTTTTCGAGCTCGGCTATGTCCCCACGAATTCGGGTTATAACCCGGGGTATTGAGGTTTTGTGACTGTTTCTGACCCAGTGCATTGAGGTTATTTTGCCAGGCAGCGATTTTGATAAGCATTTTATTCCTTTCCGCTGGTGCAATCTGCCAGTATATATATATATTCAGCCATATCAATCATGAACTTTATCCATCGTGGGTAGACACGCGACATTGCAGCTCATTAAATTCCTAATCTTATCATTTAACAGATCAGCCGCCCGTCAGGTCTGTATTCAATGTTAAGAATAGGGTTGCACAGGTATATAAACTGTGTCAACCCTACAGTTTAGAGTATTGTTTTTATTGTGGGTACTGGGGGTGGGGGGGGGTTCCCCAACGGTATGTGGGTAGGCCTTCCTTGTGGGTAGTGGGTGAGGGGGGTTAGGCCTCACGGGGTGAGGGGTTAGTGTGGGAGGGTATGTAGGCGTCCCGAGTGGTGGGTGAGGGTGGATTAACCCCTTAATGACTGTAGCGGTTAATAACCGCTATGGTGATTAAGGGGTTAAGGGACATTACTTTGGATGTTTTAATTTTTGTGTCAGTTTTGCAGAAGCGGAGGGGCCATGGCCAGGATGGGGGGGGTAACGGTATGTGGGTAGTGGGTGAGGGTGGTTAGACCTCAAAGTATGCACATCGGGTCCGTCCCCCCCCCCCTCCCCACATTTACATAAACTGCACTCACAGCAACACAGGCAAGGAGATTTAACAGACACATTAGGGGGAGGGGGCTTTACACAGATCACAGTCAAGGAGGTGGGGTTATAACCCACTCCCCCTCCCCACATTTACATAAACTGCACTCACAGCAACACAGGCAAGGAGATTTAACAGACACATTAGGGGGAGGGGGCTTTATACAAATTACACTCAAGGCAGGGAGATTTAACAGAAACATTAGGGGGGAGGGGGCTTTACACAGATTACACTCAAGCCAGGGAGATTTAACAGAAACATTAGGGGGAGGGGGCTTTACACAGATTACACTCAAGGCAGGGAGATACAGGGGATGTACTGTACTGTATGTTGTTTATTGCAATGCTTCAATGTGTGTACAGTATAATGTTTTTTACAATTAGATAGATGTAATCCTTGGTATTGTAAGGATTAGCCTTGGTTTAAAATTTTGTTTTCTGGTTGGTACTTATATATTGATTTTGTTTACTGGATTGGTTAAAATAGTTTACTTGTTTGGAGGTACAGTATTTGTATTTAGCTTGCAATGATATTGTTCACATTCATTTGCAGAATGTATATGGTGCATAGATTTTATGCATCATAAATACAATGTAAATGCAATGTATTGATTGGAATGTGAGGTTTTTCATTGGCATTTGATGATTTAGATTGTAAGATCAGTTAGGATTATTAAAGGAAATTCATTGTAATGTAGTGTGTCTGTATGGAGAAGTGTTATTTGTAGTACAGTATGATTTTGATAACCCTTCTACATTTATTTGTATATTGGTTCATCATGTGTGTGTATATACTGTGTAACGAATTTTCTGGCCTAAGCCTGACCACCCAATCTCACATTGGCCCCTGTGGTCTAACAAGTCCCCATTACAGTGTAGTGTCTGGTGGTGCACCTGTTGGCAACAGGACTCCTGAGTCTCCTGCATGATGTTGTGTGGGGATTGCCAACCCAGACAGGCAGCTGAGGTAGTGTGCTTGCGTCCTACCTATATCCAGTGCAGCGCCTCCACCTCATCAGGATCCCAGCGTCCGCTTGTGGATGGTCCTGGTGAGGAACTCCTCTGTGGTGCACTCCTCTGTGTAATCACTCCACACTTACACACGAGGGTATGATTGAACAAGATCATCTTTATTGAAGTGAGGTGGGCCAGCTGCCCCTCACAGCGGTTGTGCTCAGCCGTTCATGCTCACCGCACTTCCCTTTGAAAGGTATGTGTTCCCAATCTGGGGGATTCCCTATCTCCCCTCAAGGAGATATTCCCTGTGCCAGGTCCCTGGTCACAGTCTAGTGAGCCACCTCCTCCCAAGTCTGTACTTAGACTTGCTCCTTCCTCCAACAACTACAACCAACTCTTCACCACTAACTTTGAACAGTGCTGTGCCTTATATCTCCAGGGGGCGGGCACATCTCTGATGTCACTAATGGTGGACTCAGAGTATGTAGCCAGTCCCATCAACACATAGGGCACCTCAACAGGGTGTGAGGACAAACCACCTTGAGTACTGCTGGCATTCCCATAACTTACCAGGCCTTACTGCCAGCAGGAGAGATGACTGTAGTCCATTTTACAGCACGGCTACATTCTCCCCCTGGTGAATCCCACCGACCCGGCTGGGACCTAAATTTGAAGTACCTTTCTCCAGGAAGCACTGTAAAATGACATACATAATTAGTCACAACATTGACAGATTCACAAAACATATTGCGTCAAGCAAGCCCTGACCAGCAGCCACTAACTTACGCAACAGCCATCCTGTACCCCCTAATAATAGTGACGAGGATCGGGTTTCTTAACTTCCCGACCCCCCATGTCCAGGACTGTCACACTGTAATCACGTGGCAACCCCCTTTCAGGTCGATACACCACCCTATGCATATAGACGTTCCTGCCTATACTCCACACCCGCATAAGGTGCGCTATCCTTTCCTCGGCTTTGCTACCCTTAATAGCACCCCCCTATTCACCATGTACTCCTCTATGGTTTCACGCAACCACCGGTCCCTATTGTCCTCGATCTCCTGCATGAGGGGTTCTGGAACGTAGGGATATTCCAGGCCATGAGAATTTTTGTACTTGGCGGTAATAGCCCTCTCAGCCCGGCTACACCGTGTCAAATTAGCATTCCCTGCCCTCCCTGGCAACACCCATGACAGGGGCTCGTCTGGGTCCACGGGGTCTGATAATATCTCGGGACCCATGGGCTCTATATTGTTGCGGCAGATCTGAAACCACCGCTCCTGCATCTCCCTTTTCCACTTCTCTGCCGTAAATTCTCCCTTAGCCCACCAGTAATCTACTACATCCTCCCTGACTAGTAGAAACCAAATGCGGTCCATCCACCCCACATAACCCTCGAAATATGGGGCCCACCACCGGGTCTCCCTAACCTTCTCAGGCCCTGATTCTAGGGAGTCTCCTTCCTCTGCGTCACCCCAGGAAGACACCCCAGATGTCCCCGCTGATCGGGGCTTAGACCATCTCTCGTGCTTTGGCCTATTCTCTAACTTCACGATAGCCACGCTAGGGCTCCAACTAGACATGGATGCCTCCCCTGAATAGCCTCCACCCACCGACCCATCATCGGACGTAAAGCTCGCCAGTCTCTCCCCAGTCCGTTCCTCATAGGTTCCCTGGGACCTTCCCGACATTCCCAGGCTGGATGAGGACCCACGGGAGAAGGTGACTGGGACAGGGGCTTTATCTAGGGCATGGGGCTGGGCATATGGACGGGCAGTGGGTATCCGCGGGGTTCCAACCTGCTCTCTACCCCTATATTGTCCAGGATCACTGCGAGGACTCTCCGTGGGCTGTGCCTCACCCTTCTCGCCTCTCCTCACAGCCTGCCAGCTCTTCGTTGACACAGGTGATCGGGAAGCACTGCCCGATCGCCGAGGCGTCGTTGTCATCTCTCCGGTCATTCCGCTACCTCCACCGGAAGTGATGTCATCGCCGGAACCGGAAACTCCGCCATCTTGAGATGGATCCCCATGCGGGATCTCTTCCTCCAGGACGACGTCCGGAAGTTCCGCTGCCTTCTCTTGCGCCGCCTGGGCCTGACACCGCCTTTCCTCCACGGATGCCGTCACCGGAGCCTGGTGAGAACAAGGGCTGCTCTTACCGCTCCGAAGGGTGGGTGTGGATCGTCCATCACCACTGGACCCACCGATCCCAGGAATGGAAGGACTTCACCTCTCGGCCTTCCGCTCCACTGGTGACACCCGACTCTTCTCTCCGATACTCCCGGTAAGTGGTAATTTCCTCCCATTTTCACCACAGGATACTGCCAAGGGCCGGATCACTGCACCGGACGACACCCTGGGTTCCTCATCGGAGGAATCCGCTTCCACTCTGCTCGGGGTCACCGTTCGCGGCGACCGCCTTTTGGTCTCTCAGTCGGTACGCTGACCGACCGCTCCTTTCTCCTCGGACTCGGCCTTAGCAGCCGGCCCCGATCCCCATTCTCCGGGATCCATACTTTCCTTCCAGAGTGCACCGGGTGACCCGGCGGACAGCCTAGCCGTATCCCCTGCGGGTTCGATAGTCTGGATGGGCACAAATGTAGGCATGGGCCACAAGTACTGTGTACCGCATTGCGGACAGCACGCCGCCGTGTCCACGGTACCGCCGGGTTGCCTGCATTGCAGGCAGAGGCACACCACAGTCTCGGTGCCCGCCACCCGAATCACCAGTAAGCCTCCTGGTGCTGAATATGGTTGAGTGGAGACCATCGTATTGACTCCTGACTGACAGGCCTTTGTCTTAGTAGGAGATACTTGCAGCAGCGGTCTGTTCTGTGCACTGGTTCCGCGTGACTGACAAGCTGGGGTTGAGTTGCAAGCCACTCCCTTGACTAGCTCCACCCTCATCTGACAAAGCTGGAAAACACCCCCTCTAGTAGCGATTATGGGCGGGTCCCACAGCTTAATAGGATGTCCTGTAATTGAGGCCACACCTTTCACAGTCCTGGAGGACGCGGCCACAGCTTTCGCGCCATTACCCCCAACAGGGTGGGGTTCTTTCTTTGGCGCCAATCCCGGCCAACTGTCTGCAACTTTTGCAAATGCAGAGTTCTCTTCAACGAGCCCACGCGGTCTCCCAGGGAAGCGGGAGCCGCCATCTTGGTTTGCATTCCCAATCACTTTAGCAACTGAGGTAGCTTTTTGTATAGCGCTCGCCGGCTGGCAAGCAGACCCTTCATTTCCACACATTACGACAATGTCCTCGCTATCATCCGGAGTAATACTCCGCGGCCCTAGGCAGGACCAAAATGGTGCGGCCACAGCCTTAGCACCACTCCACAGCAGGCTTGTGAAAGTCATTTCCGTAGCATGCTCTTCACCCGCACACACGCCATGTGCGCTCTCTCCATTAGCCTCCGTCCGCCATCTTGGACCTTCCGCACCGCGCGGATCCTCCCTTCTTGCGGTCGCCATTCTTTCACTGTACTTAGGATTATTGTACATGGAGCTCCTCTCTGCGGGGCAGCTACCACACCGGTACAATAAAGATTGCCTTGATGCACCACCTTGTGTACCTAATGTAGGCTGGACTCGTGTTTGCACTACCTCAGGCTAGGCTCACTCTCTCTGTGTCTGCTGTATCTCCTTCCTCCCAGTCTGTGCTCCCTTCAGTAAGTGGTCTGGAATGGGCAAGAGTACTCTGGCTCTTCCATGCAGTACTTGGGCGTCTACCTACTGTTGGCTAGCCTAGCGCAGACCCTCTCCAGAATTCCTGACCATGTTAACAGGCTATCCCTTCAGGCATCCTACCAACTAGCACTGCCTCAAGGTGACTAGAACAGCTATAGCCCCTCTCCAAACCTCCAACTCCTTTCAGGCCCCTAGGTCGTCCCTGCGAGCTGACTATACTCCATCAGCCCCCTGACTACTCCTGACTAGGTCCGTCCCAACACAGCACAAAGTGGCAGCATACACTCTCCCTGTTTCCCAGTGTGCCTAGCAAAAGCCTGTCCTGTTGACAGGTCATCTCAGCAGCGCCTCCAAATGTAACAGATTTTCTGGCCTAAGCCTGACCACCCAATCTGACATTGGCCCCTGTGGTCTAACCAGTCCCCATTACAGTGTAGTGTCTGGTGGTGCACCTGTTGGCAACAGGACTCCTGAGTCTCCCGCATGATGTTGTGTGGGGATAGCCAACATAGACAGGCAGCTGAGGTAGTGTGCTTGAGTCCTACCTATATCCAGTGCAGCGCCTCCACCTCATCAGGATCCCAGCGTCCGCTTGTGGATGGTCCTGGTGAGGAACTCCTCTGTGGTGCACCCCTCTGTGTAATCACTCCACACTTACACACGAGCATATGATTGAACAAGATCATCTTTATTGAAGTGAGGTGGGCCAGCTGCTCTCTTCCTCTCTCTCTCTCTTCCTCTCTCTCTCTCTTCCTCTCTCTGTATCTGGATATCTTATTTACCCTATATATCTTAACTGTCCTATACTACACCAAAATAACCTATACTGCTTTCTTCCAGATCTGACTCAAGCTTCACACGGAAGACATCGGAATCCCCCCTAACCCAGAAGACAGGTAGGGAACACATCCCCTCCAACTTATAACATTGCGGGAATGAGGTACCTGGACATTGAGGGACTGCGGATCAGGTAAGATCCCAGGCGGGATTGCTGCTTTAGATATTGTGAAGCGGGGACGTCCAGACACTGGTTAAGGGGTTCAGGAAACTAGTCATCCACACCTGGCTTTTATTTCTAGATCCGACACTTACACACACACACACACACACTAAATACATTTGTCAAAAACGAATGTTGTTCTGACTAGGAATTTATTAAATGTATTTTAATTTTAATTATATATTTTATTTTAAAGCGGGGTTGGGGGCGGGACTAGGGGCGGGGTTGGGGGCGGGACTAGGGGCGGGGTTGGGGGCGGGACTAGGTGGCGAGTAGATTTTTTGGTTGGGCGAGTAGATTTTTGGGTGATTTGTCGAACACTGTATATATATATATATATATATATGTGTGTATAGGGATTGTTGTTATATATATAGATATATATATTTATATTCATTTATTTATTTATTTAGATTTATTTATTAATTGTGGGGCTGCTATGCGTGAATTTTTTTTATTGTGGGTAGCGGGGGTAGGTGAAGGGGGTATTTGGCCCTTGGTGTGAGTTTAGGACTTGCGGGGGGGTTGCAGGTGCACCTCATAAAGGGGGCTGTATCTCGGGAAGCAGGGGGTCCCCGGACCTGAAACCAACGCGGTTCAGCTCCGGAGACCCCCTGCACATCTACACTATGAATAAAAATGTATTTTAAATAATTTTTAATGTGCCGATGTTTGCGCAGAGAGAGCAGCGGATCTCTCTCTGCTGCAAACACATATCGCCAGGGGACGGCCTATAGTATCATTGATGTGCATATACAGTACTGTATGTGTATGTTAGGGGTTATAGGGGTTGTTGTTATACAGTATATACTGCATTACAATTCATGAATTTCTCGGCTTCAAAGACAACAGCTCGCAAACGCCCCCATGCGTTTTTACAAGGCATTGCAGTATTGCAGCCAGCGGGAATAAAATGCTTAAATCACAGCCGCGAAAATAACGCAGTACACCCCGGGAGAAAACGACACAAAACCGCACATCACCGGGATAATCTGAAATTCGCGGAGCTAGCCGAGTTAGAATAAAGTTGGTAGCCACTGTAAACCAGAAAAAGTGCCTGGACCAGATAGGTTTTCTAATTTATACTATAAGAAATACCTGAAATTACTAGCTCCCTATCTGTTAAAACTCTTTAACGAAATTCTAGCAGGGGCCTCCTTCCCAAAACAAATGTTGCAGGCTTCAATCTCCCTGATCCATAAGCCTGGTAAGGACCCGGCAGACTGCAAGAGCTACAGGCCCATTTCACTGATCAATTCGGATGTTAAAATCTTTTCCAAACTTATAGCAAACAGGATGGGTAGCGTCCTACCAGGGTTAATTCACTCGGATCAGGTAGGGTTTATCGAAGGCAGGCAGGCAGGCGGCGGATAATACCAGGAGGATTATAGATTTGATTGATCTGGCCAAACAAAAAAACATCCAGTCCATGGTATTAAGTCTAGACGCTGAAAAAGCTTTCGATAGGATAGACTGGGCCTATTTAAAAGAGACATTGAAGGCATTTGGTTTCGAGGGACGTCTGTTAAATGCCATACTAGCTTTATACGAGGGCCCGACGGCAAAGGTGCGGCATCAGGGCTTCCCGTCGGAACAATTTAGCATCCGTAGCAGAACAAGGCAGGGATGTCCGCTGTCCCCCTTGCTGTTCGCCCTCTGTATTGAGCCCCTAGCAGCGCACATTAGACAAAGCCCGGATATAGCAGGAATAACAGTTGGATACCAGACCCATAAGGTGGCACTATGCGCCGATGATGTGATTTTAACACTGTCAAGACCCCTCAAATCTCTCCCCAACACCTTTGCGATCCTAGGAAGGTTCAATCAAATCTCGGGTTTCAAAATTAATCAGACAAAATCAGAAGCTCTAAATATCAACGTACCCAAAGAATTAGAAAAATTAATAGAAATAAACTTTAATTTTAAATGGCAAGCCTCCGCTATCAAATACTTAGGGGTATATCTCACCAGGGATTACAAAACTCTACACAAAGCAAACTACCCAAAGATGATTAAGACATTGGGGGAGGATCTTAGGACATGGATGAGGGGCGGCATATCTTGGATTGGCAGGATGCATAACGTGAAAATGAACCTCCTCCCAAAGATGTTATATCTTTTCCAAAGCCTGCCAATACCTTTAGTGATCTCCGACATCCTCTCCCTACAGTCTAACATTATGAAATTCATTTGTAATAAAAAAAGCCCACGAATTGCAAAAGGTATCTTAAAGAGGCCTACTTCCAAAGGGGGACTTGCGGTACCTTGCTTGTTAGCTTATTATAAAGCGGCACAATTAAGCCAAATTGTCCAGTGGCACGCAGATCCGAACAAGAGGCGGTGGGTGGAACTAGAGAAAAGCTGTGGTGCACCGGTTGAGCTGCATAATCTGATTTGGCTCCCTAAGGGAAGCTCCATCAAAATGGGGGTTCCGCTTCAGTCCATGGCTGGGGGTTCCGCTTCAGTCCATGGCCAATTCCTTGAAGGACTGGGAGGCTACTAAAAATAGCTGTAACCTCACTTCCAAACACTCCCTAATGACCCCGATAATCGGCAACACGGACTTCGCTCCAGGAATGAATAGCGGTAATTTGTTAGCTTGGACACCGGCAGGTATCACAAGATTAAAGGATCGGAGGGGAGGATACATATAAAAACTTTTGAGCAAATGAAATCCACAAAGGATATCCCAAACAAGGAATTCTTTAGATACCTCCAGCTCTGAGATTTTTATAACAAATTCCCAATTAGACCAGCAAGGACAAATTTTGAGCAGCTGTGTTCTAGAGATACGGACACGCGGGGACTAGCTTCTAGAATGTACAAGGAAGTGATCTGTCCTGAGACTCCGATGACCACAAGGCCCAGTTACATGAGACAGTGGGAGACAGATCTAGGGGAGACATTAGAGGACGAGGACTGGGACGGGATCCTGCAGGCAGCAGCGAAAAGTTCAATTTGCACCACGTTAAAGGAGAACGCATATAAAGTCCTCATGCGTTGGTACTATACCCCAGTAAAATTATCTAAATTTGTCAAAGGATACTCCCCGCTCTGCCCAAAGCAGTGCGGGGAGATAGCAGATCTAAAACACTTGCTGTGGTCTTGCACGAGGGTGGCCCCGATTTGGGAACAAATTAGAGATTGGATACAGAGGATACTCGGTTTGGAGATCCCCCTGGACCCGTGGTTATTCCTATTGGGCAGACGGATCCAGGGTCTGTCAAATGCGTTGCACAAATTAATCGCGCACTTTGCAACAGCCACCAGGTGCGAGAGAGATAGCAGCACTGTGGAAACAATCGGATTTACCAGTAATACCCAAGACTAGAAACAGAATTTGGCACGTCTGCCGGATGGAACAGTTGATGAGTTTGGTCAACGACACCGGCCCAAATTTCCTAAAAGTCTGGACGCCTTGGCTGGCTCAGACAGATATCCCGGTGATAAGCATATCCGCAATACTACAATGATAGATACAGGTGCGTTCTCCTTTGACAACGCAGGGTCCACGACCACATAGAGACGGACGGTTAGAGTAGTTGATAGAGAAGAGCCCGATGAGTAGGGAAGAAGCCAGGAGTTCGAAATGACTGATGCAACGGCAGCGGCACCCTATTTCCCTCCCCCCCCCCCCCCCCCCCACCTATCCCTTCTTTCCTGTCTGTGTTGTGTCTTAATATACTGGTTAAAAGCTCACTCCATAGCATCTCCCACTCTCAGGGGAACTTGCTTGCTTGCAGTATGATTGTGACAAATCTAATACAGAGTGCTTTTCCTGGTAATGTACAGGTGAATAATAGCTTAAATCAGACTTAGAACTTTACAACTAATATTGACAGATTTATTATAAATCATTCTTCCTGGTATTGCACAGGTTATTAAGAATTTATATTAGTGTTAGGGACCTTTGAGAATGTGGTCTGCCGTGCAGTGGCTCAGGGGCTTACAACAATTTGGCCAAAATGTTGAACTAAAAGACCATTTTATTTAATAGATATTTATACATATATATGTAGGCACTGTACCATGTATGAGTTTCACTGGATGTGCACTGAGCTCTGTCTGTGTTTTATGTTCTGTGTCTGGTTTTAAATATGTGTTGTGTCTTGTCAGTTTGGTGAGTCAGGTTTGTGGAATGTATGTTACCCTCAGTTGATGTCATATTCATGTTACGTGTTGTTAAAAGATACGGGTTACAGTTGACCCCTAAGACAATTGTTGGTGATATACTGTATGCATAGAAAACCCAATAAAAGTAAAGTTGAAAAAAAAAAAACGAGTCCAAGCAAGAATCACCTTTTTTCATCAATTTTGGATTCCATCCCAGCAGTCTTCCCCTCTCCCCCCCCCCCCCCCCTCTGGTGTTCCCCCAGCGGATTCTCACATTTTCAGCCTTCAAAACTCTTGGAGAAAGATCCTAAAAACCTTGCAAGGTTCTGTTCAAAGACAAAAGACGCAAGCAGATCGGCGACGTCAAGTGGGACCAGTATTCAAACCCGGGTACAGAGTTTGGCTATCTTCTAATATCAGGCTCAAGACTCCCTCCCAGAAACTGGCCCCGAGATTCTTGGGCCCTTTCAAGGTCCTCGAGAGGATCAACCCAGTCACATACCGACTTGCACTTCCTCCTACCATGAAGATCCCCTCGGTGTTCCATGTGTCCCTACTTAAACCGGTGATCCAAAATGCTCATTTTTCAGACCGTCCTCAGAGACCCAATCCTGTCGTCATTCAAGGACAACAAGAATTCGAAGTCCAGTACATACTCGATTCTCGCTGGTCCAGGGGCAGACTGAAGTTCCTTGTTCATTGGAAAGGATATGGTCTAGAGGAACGCTCCTGGATACCGTCTCATCACATTCATGCCCCAACGCTCCTCAGACAGTTCTGTCGGAAGTTCCCTCCCGGAGTCCGATCCTCGAGGGGGTGATACTGTAACGGATCGAGGGACTCGCGCTTCCCAGCGTGTCCCCGTCACCCCAGTTCCCACGGCGCCTAGCTACCCCTCTTCCCTACGTCCTCACTCTTTCCCATCCTCCTCTCTCGGCCGTTCCTCCGCGGCGCGGTCTGTGCGCCCTGACGCGCGTTCGGGTCACGTGCGCGGCTCCCACACTGTGCGCGCGCGTTCCCGATCGCTCGTTACCCTCCGTAGGGCGTGTGTTCCTCGGCGTGCCTCCATCACCCCAGCCCTTGCCTTACATGGCTCCTCCATCTCTCCTTCCCTTCCGCCTCCAGTGCCGAGCGTCTCCCCGGCGGTGCGCCCCTCACACCCTTTGACACGCGCGGTGCGCGCACATAACAGAAAGAAGGCGCACGCTCCCGCTCCAGTTATCAGCCTCCCCTAAACACTAGCTCCACCCCCCCTCCCCCTGTTGCTTACAAGCCATCTCTCTGGATTATTTCCCTGTCTCCTCCCGTGCTCTCACAGACCTATCCCTGCAAACACTCACTCAAGCCTCTGCTCCACCCCTCATCCCTATTGGTCCTCCTTCCTTTATAACCCCACTCTGTCCTCTCAGTCATTGCTCTGAATAGCTTTCCTGTAGCTCCTGTGTGTGCAGTGTCTATGCCTAGCTCCCTTGTCTGTTTCAGCTCTGATTCCTGTCCCTGCCCCTGATTGGATTCCCTTGGTTTGAACTTGAACTCTGCTTTGGATTTGACTACGCTGCCTTCTTCTGCCCTTGAACCCTGGCTTACTGACATCACTACGCTGCTCTCTCCAACCCTTGAACTCTGGCACTTGGACATTACCCTCCGACCTCTGGCACTCCGGACTCAGCAAGTATATGTTAACCCTTTCTCACCAGGCCCGGCAACGCATTACCACACTCTGGGCACGCCCTCACTGGTGTGGGTGCGTGTTATACCCTTACCCACCTCAGTACTGGGGACTGGCCAGGTCTGCGGGCATACAGGCGTTACAGTAAGTTTGCTGCAATGCACCTCAGCATTTACTGAACCAGCATACGGCTCAGCTAAGGGGGCAGGAGACTAAACCGAAACTTCTCTATGAAACAGATGGTAATGTGAGCGACTGTACTGTGATGCACAATGTTTCATCGACATTTAATACGAATTCCGTTAAGCTTTACGGTACCATTTATAGTACCAGAGGCAAGTACTGCCAGGGGTGCCAACATAGAGATGTATGAATTGTATACTTTATCTTGTGTCTGTGAGGATTGCCCGTCGGGCCCGCCCCGTGATGCACCCCGTGGCGGGATGGGTGACACGCGCCGCTCTTCCAGGCTTGCGGACACCGCACGGATCTTGCTCAGGCTCCGCCTCAAGATGTCACGGGCGAGGCATACCACACACAAGCTACGCGCAGGCGCCGCGCTACCATGGGCACACGAGGGGTTAACTCCATCAGCAATTATCCACACCTGCACTCCTCCCCGCCCCTGCCTACCAGTGGACTGAATGTCTTTGGGCGGTCCTTATTCATTACTCTGCAGCTGTGTGCTCTCCTACCATTGGCTGCCTGTCCTTTAAATACTCAGCCAGACCTGCTACAAACAGGCTGAGCATAAACTCTGTTTATGTACTTGTGCTTGCCTCCATTATCCTGCTGCCCTGCCTTTGCCTTGTCTTGCTTCTTTTATTTTTGACCTCAGCTTGTACCCGGACTCCTGCCTTCTTTGAACCCTTGACCATGGCTACGGATAACGCCGATTCTACCTTCTATACTCCTGGACCCCGGCACCACGCAACGACTATCCGATTTCTCCTATCCTAGACCACCCCATTATTCCGACCAATCTATCCTCTCCTATCCTGACCCAGCTACATGGCTACCACTCTGCACTTCGGACGAGCTTGCGCGGTTGAGGGTCGGTGGCTATCAACATCCCCACATCAGCCCTGCAGTCCTGTCTAGTTTGTGGTGAGCACTCGTTCAGTATGCTCAGCCCCACAAACATGGACCCCGCTGAGGTGGTTCGAGTCTTGAACTTGTACTCGGACATGTTTAAAAAAGTGGAGAAATTTCTAGATCAGAATAGTCAGCGCATGGAGCAACTCCAACGGACTGTAAAAACTATGACTAGTCAGGCACTGTAACAGGGGAGTTATTCCTGTTCAAGTAATGTGCCTCTGATCCAGCAGTGTGGTGGTTAACTGCTGGTAGTCAATTAACAAACACCACCTGCCTGATTAGATTGCTTACAAAAGCCTGTCTTTTGGGACAAGAAGTAAGACTCCTTAGCTCATACCTGAGCTGAACTTTGGAGAGAGAGCAGAGATTGTCTTTACTCTCACAACCTGTCTTGAGCTCTGCCAGAAGACACAGCATAGCTGCTTTCAAGACACAGGGAAAACTTCTAAACCTGAATGCTGACACACCATGAGGGAAGGGAGCTGAACCAGGAACAGAGAAGATTTTCCCTCCAAGGAACAGAGACTTTCATTCTTAAGAGACTTCTTATTTCTGCTTATTTCTTGCTATATGTTTTGGGGCTGGGAGACATGCTTATCTAAGGAAGTTGTGAACTGCATAGTGTTTCACTAGAAATACTCCCAAATGAATAGAAGCTTTGTTTACCACTTGTTTGGATGTTTTCCTGATGTTAAGGAAACAGGCGCAATAAAAAGTCTTCTTTAATTTCACAATAATCAGTCTCTCTTGCATACCTCTGTGAGCGTCCGCCTACAGGCACCATGTACCCCTGCTGATCCTCTCCCATCCCGGTGTCTGCTCCCACAGCCATACCCACAGACACAGCCTCCGAGCCACGACTCCCTACGCCCAACCTCTACGGTGGCGATCCGCTTGGTTGTCGCGGGTTCCTGAATCAATGTGATATCCAGTTCGAATTTATGCCATCTTGCTTTCTTTCCCAGCGGTCTGTGGCCTATATCATATCGCTATTAGTGGATGACGCCTTGGTGTGGGCTTCTCCCATCTGGGAACAAAGACCGGACCTCACGGGCGACACAGCCTGCTTCATCACAGAATTCCGCAGAGTGTTTGACACCCACAGGCACAAGGTAACAGCTGCATCATCTCTGTTTCATATCTCTCAAGGCAACCATCCCATGGCCTGGTGCGTGGTTGATTTCCGAACCATACAGTATCGGCTGAGATTGGCTGGATGACGTGGCATTGGCGGCGGCATTCGGGCAAGGACTCTCCGAGAATCTGAAAGATGAACTCGCTGCCCAGGAACGCCCCAAAGAACTTGAGGAACTGTAACGGATGCTCACTACAAACAGGACTTAGACTGCGGGGCTGAGGTGGGGATGTATATAAGAGAAATAGTGGGAAAAAGCAGGCACCAAATACACTGGAACAAAAAGTAGAACGAAATCCAAGGCAGCGTGTGCCCATTAAAAAATGTATTTAATGGATTCTTACAAAAATAGCAGCATTACGGGGTACAAAGCCCCCCACCAACGCGTTTCGAGCGCAAGCTCTTTTTCAAGGTGACTTAAAGGTACTCACCTAGCCGTTTTTATAGTCTCCAGAAGCGCGCCATTATTCATCAGCTGTCCACTTCCTGAAACTCTCAGGAGCGACGTTGGCGTGATGACGTCAGCGCGCGACATGAGGAATGCAAAAAACATACAAAATGTGCAAACTTTATTGACAATATGAACAACAGACACATCTAATGCTAAAAATACCAATAGGAGTACCTGGTATGTCTTCCTAAAGCGGAGAACCACTGATTGTCCTGTTGTCTTGGGTCATATCCCTTATTATTCCACTGGGGAGTGAATATTACAGGATTCTTCAATCAAGTAATTTTGGATTATTATTGTGGTTCCTTTGATACCCTATTACAGGCTTTTTTTTTTTGAGCACCACGCATTTGCTTTTTTTGGGGGATGTATATAACCACCGCCCCACAACCACGGGGCCAGGTCAGGATTGCAGAGTCAGGGTCATGTAGCCGGGTCAGGGTGGGAGAGTTTAGGTTGGCCATAGTACTTGCCATGGTTCAGGGTTAGAGAGAGAAGAGTGGTCGTAATCCGTAGCCGAGATCAAGGAGAGGAGAGAGCAGGAGTCCAGAAGCAAGCCGAGGTCCAGGGATAGAGAAGAGCGAAGTCCAGGTACGAGCAGGGGTCAAAACAAAGGGTAAGGCGAGGCACAGGTACAGGCAAGAATTCTGGATGCAGTGAGCACAGCACATAAACAGCAGTTTATGCTCAGCAACAAGCAGAGGGTAGATTGGGTATAAGAAGGGGCAGAAGCCAATGGAAAGGCAGCAGGGGAGTGGTCTTATACATAAGCTGAGAGCCGATAGGAGGTAGCTAATTAAGTCAGCTGTGACAAAGCTGAGGGCAGTCTTGACATTAGCCGCCGCACGGCAAGCGCACGTGGGAGTGTGGCGAGTGCATCGCCGCCAGGTTTGATTGCCCTGATGACGTCATGGGCACGTGTCTGCATGAGCTGCCTCTTGCTGCAGTGTGCGCGCAGACTGAGTCCGTGCGCGTCCCTGGGTTGGTTGACGCGGCCGAGAGGTGAGCTTAGACGTGGACCTGACAGTACCCCCCTCTTCAGGGGAGACCTACGGGCAACCCCGGGATTGTTTCGAAGGGTGCCTGGGATGGAAAGCCCGGACCAGTCTGTGGGCGTATACTTGTTCTAGAGGGCTCCCCTCCAATGTACCAGGTACTAAAGTTTCCCTCTTGACATTCTAGAGTCGAGGATTGCCTGAACCTCGAACTTCTGTTGGCCCTCCACTAGGATGAGTTGATGGGTTACGTCCTGGATGGAAGATTGGGGGTCTGGTAAGAAAGGTTTTAGGAGGGATATGTGGAATACTGATGGGGTGCTCATCGTTGGGGGCAGCCTCAGCCGGTAGGCGACAGGGTTGACCTTTTCTGTGATAGTAAAAGGCCTATAAATAAATAATTAATGGTTTTACATTATGGGGGGGGCACGGGTGTATTGATGCTTATTAAATATTTTTTAATATTTAATATATACGCGTCACGTGACCGGGACATTTCAAAGCATAGGAGATACCGGAACCCCATAACGGGGCCTGTACCTCGGGAAGCAGGTTGTCCCCGGACATAAAACCAACGCAGTTCAGCTCTGGAGACCGCCTGCACAACTACACTATGAATTAAATATATATTAAAAAACATCATTTTCGGCCGAGATTTTCGCTGGCAGAGGCGGCTCTCTCAGAGCAGCTCTCTCTGCAGCAGAAATGTATCGCCGGGTTAGGCCTTTTCACAGGGTCGTTCCTATCGCTGGCAGCAAATCGCTCATTTTGGGAATTTTGCTATGAACGGTAATGAAGGCTTGCTGAATACAGTGATAGCAACGCTCCAAAAAAGGCGATTTAAATGCCCTGGCGATATTTTTTACCAACCTTTACTGAATGAGGCCCTTAAACTGTAAAGAGAAACCGGCCTCCCCTTCCGAAGTAAGTATTCCTGGAAGCAGGGGGACCCCGGAGCTGAAATGAATGCGGTTCAGCTCCGGAGACACCCTGCTTAAAACCAATTAAACAAACAACACAAAAAAAGTCACCAGTTCTGCTGCTTGAAGAATGAAATGTTATATTTATTTTTAAAGAAATTAGATTTTCTATAGATTTATTAGAACATTCTCTGACGTGGTTTCTCTATCACGATACATATTGTTATTGTGACAAATATATTAATATCGTTTATGTAGAAGTTTTTTTGCTCAACTCCAACCTGGCCCCAGTCAGTATAAAATAATCAATAACCACAGAATGAATTTACCCTAAAAACCCCTACCTCAAGTCCTTACCCTAAAACCCTCTACCCTAAACCCCCCTTAAATTAACCACCTACCCAAAACAGTAATAAAACTTACATTGGAAGCGGCTGGTGGCGGACGGTCTGTCTGCGGCCTAATGCCGATGGCCAATTGGTTGCGCTGAAACTATTCTGATTCACAGCTAAGTGAGACTACAGACAGCTTCAGTGTTCATAAACTGTGTGATGCTCAAAGAATAATAATAGACAGATTATTCAATTTAAATTAAACAACTGGACTGCGTGAGATGGGAACGGAACTACTTCTGGGTTACACTAGATGTAACCTCGTTGTATATAATATAATAAATTAACATGGGAGGGCAGCTGTCTGAAATTATTTAGAATGATCACATTTATCACTAGCACAGAGCACTTTCATTTTGGGCGCTATACATTATATTTTAACTCACAATTGCTTTTTGTTTGATGGGATTTTCTATCTCCAAACATGTGAAACGGCCATGGGCACCAGCTTCGGCCCTACATACGCCAACCTTTTTTTAGGTTGTTGGGAGTTGTTCCACGTGTTGGGAGATGGAAATCCCTTCAGACAATTTATCACGTTCTACAGACGTTTTATTGACGATCTCATTTTGATTTGGAATGGCGACGTCAAGACACTTATTATGTATTGATTATCTTAACTCAAATTATTATCATTTGCACTTCACTTATTATAATTTTCATCACATTCCCTAGTTAGATGTACTATTATATATTGATTTACACATGAAAATGAAGACCGATGTATTTCGTAAAATTCATTCACGTAACACCTTTTTGCGGGCAAACACCTGCCATCCCAAACCCTTACTTTGGGATTCCCCTAAGGGACAATTGATCAGATTAAAAATAATCTGTTCCAATAATGAAGACTTTCTCATGCAGTCCAGAGACCTATTGAGCAGGTTTATAGCCATAGGCTACCCCCGTCCCTCCCCCTAGAGCCTTTGATGAGGTAAACTGCATGGACAGGACTGTATTATTTCAGGGTGGCAAAACAAGAAGTTTCAACCTAGACACTCCGATGTTTATAACCCAATTCAGCTCTCAGGATGCCCAAATTAAGATAATAATATAATTTTATTATTTTCTTCTTTAGTTCTGATTCCAATGGGTCATTTGACCGACTTACAGTAATATGAACTGGTAGACCACTGTTGTCTGCATCACTAGTCGCAGCATTGAGTGCACATTTATGGGGAATATTTTTGAGGGATCTACTCTGTTCTACTATGAAATATCTCCTATGCACCTGCTTTATTTCCCATGTAACACTATGAGGACATATCTAGCGAGAGCGGTTTGATTTATCTGTTTGCCCAAATTGAGAACATTTTCAACGACATTGGAGTGTTCTATCAGTTGGTTCAGCATTAAAAAACATTTTCAACACTAGCCCACAATTCGTATTTAAAAGAGCCAAAACGGTGGCTAACTATGTTTCAGCTAGTTTATGTCAGGAATCGGCGTTCTCCATGCTCCCCACACAGAGCACTCCCTCCCCGCAGGGTGCCTCTGGACACACAAAACAATCCTGCCTTACCGGCCTCCACGGCTCCCCGCCCCTGCCGCCGTTGCGGGATCACTCCCCTCGGCGATTCCTCTGCTCAGCGCCGGGCACGCCCACGCCCTCCTGCACGCACACCTGCACCATCCACTGGCTCGGGTCACGCGCGTACACGAGTTACGGAGCACGCTCAGTCTGCACACTCTTATTCCCGTCCCCTGGACCTCAGGCTCCGCCCCCGCACACTGCACGGGCATACTCAGGTTACCAACAAGACTCACCTGGCCTGTTATGCCTGCACCAATCTGCAGTGTCTCCCTGTAGCTCTTCCTGTTCCGCCTCCGTTCCTAATTGGACCTTCCTGCTTTATCTAGCTCCTCTCTGCTCTCAGTCTTTGCTCGACATAGTCTCTGTATGGAAGTACTTCTGGATTCTCTCAGTGTTTTCACAGGTTCTGACGCAGCTCGTACGACTACCCCCTCTGGCTCTCGATCTCGGCACTCCTTGGACAATGCACACTCTGGTAACCTCTTGAACACGGCTTGGACTACGACCTATCTCCACTCTCCACTCCCTGACTTCGGCAAGGCATCCTTCACTCTATCTCTACAACCGGTACCGGCAAGTATTGTCTACCTTACTACACCTGGCCTGGCAACGCTTCATACCACACTCCAGACACGCTCCCTTTGCTGCGGGTGCGTGTATTACCACTTCCCCCTTCAGCTCAGGTGACGGGTCTGGTCTGCGGGCAGCACCGGCGTAACATTATGTCGAGCCCACAAGACGCAGACCGGACCGAACTTCAACAGTTTCTCTCCAATCTGCTTCAGCAAAACCAGGCCATGGCGGATCAAATTGTGGCACTTACACGCCAGGTCGCAGTACTCTCAGACAGGGTACCGACCGCCAGATGTAAGCCCCCACTCCGCAAGCGCAGTTAGCAGCTCAGATGTAAGGATTCCTCCCCCCAAGCCTTATGCAGGTGAACCGCAAGATTGTAGGGGTTTCATAAACCAGTGTGAGGTGCAGTTTGAAATGGCCCCCCATCTCTACAATACTGATCGCAAGAATGTAGCCTACATTTATAACCTCCTCACTGGCAGCGCCCTGGCTTGGGCTTCCCCGGTTTGGGAGCGACGTTCTGACGTTACCCAAGATTACCCGGCATTTAAAGCCGAATTTCAACGAGTATTCGATTCTCCCGCTCGTCGGGAGATGGCATCTGTTTCTCTCCTCCAGATCACTCAGGGACGGCGAATGGTGACACAGTATGCTGTGGAATTCCGGACTCTAGCAGCCGAGACTAACTGGGGACAAGAGGCTCTCGTCTCCGTATTCTGGCAAGGCCTGGCAGATCCCATCAAGAATGAACTCTCGCCAATCCAGGCCGGATCAATTGGAGGTCCTCATTGATTTGGCTGTCCGAGTGGATCAACGTATCCAGGTACGCCGCTCAGAGCGTCAGCGCACTCGCTTCCATAACTTTCAAGTTCCGTTCTCCAGTACTCCCAGCAACACTCCTGCTTCCCCAAGTGCTACCATACCTCTTCGTCCTGCACTGGAGTTGCCAGAGCCAATGCA
>WSYH01004319.1:0-32403 GCA_036426205.1 Ascaphus truei
GGAGGGGGTGGTGCGAGAGGGGGTAGAGGGTGGATGAGCGGTGTTGCAACAATCTTGGAAGTAGTGGGACAGAAGCATTAAGATCAGTATAGCTCGCCATGTATACAAGTAAGTAGTGTTTATTGGTGCTTCACCATAGATAGCTCATAAATGATATATATCATATTGGATCCAAGTTCAAGGACATGTAGAATAATCCATCCATAACATTACGTTTCCTGGCTAGTGGACCGCCAAAATCAGGGTAACTCCAGACAGGGAATAGTATTAAAAGGATACTTTAATGGTCAGTATATAGACAGCAATGGTAGGGACGCACCTACGCGTTTCGTCCGTAAAGGACTTTCTCAAGGTGTAACTAGAGGTTCATAAGTGCATCCTTATATTCACAAACCTTTTCGCGCCAAAATCGCGGCATCCGTGACGTCATCTCCATGCGACTGATGGTCCCGTCGCTGCTGTGACGCGAGCCAGACTCCTAACTCACGCCCAGAATGGAGAAGACGAACACAAACGCCGCGATTGGCTGAGAAGGCAATACAATTGAATGTTAAAACTTTAATCAAAAAAACTACATCAAACACCTAATAGTACACTGACAATTCATGTAGACAAAACCAATGGATAGAAGACTAAGCTGACGTCACGGATGCCGCGATTTTGGCGCGAAAAGGTTTGTGAATATAAGGATGCACTTATGAACCTCTAGTTTCACCTTGAGAAAGTCCTTTACGGACGAAACGCGTAGGTGCGTCCCTACCATTGCTGTCTATATACTGACCATTAAAATATCCTTTTAATACTATTCCCTGTCTGGAGTTACCCTGATTTTGGCGGTCCACTAGCTGGTATGCTGCCAGGAAACGTTGCTGTGCTCCTCTACACCCTTGCTGCTAGCTCGCCATGTATGACTGCAGGTATGTTATTTTAAATTGATCTGACCATTATGTCATTTTTTTTTTTACATTTCACTCCACGTATACACCAATTTGCACTATTTCATATTCTATTTTGTAAAAAATGCTGGGAGGGCGCCCAATTCCCAGACCCTTCCCAGATTTTTTTACGAAATAGAATATGAAATAGTATCAATTGGTGCATACTGTACGTGGAGTGAAATTTAGAAAAAAATTACGTAATGGTCTGAGAATTTATAAATAACATACCTCCCACCGACTTTTCGAGCGCACTGCATTTTTCACCATTGTGTCAAGCCACCTGGCAACCCTACGCCCATGTATAGCACTACCTCAGACAATTCAAGAGGTAATCACAGTGACAGACTTCCAAATTAAATGAAATATTTGAAAACTCTTCTCTGTGTATAGAATTCACAAGCACAATGAGTCCCTGCCCCAAATTTTCAGGAAACTGGTCCTGCAGTAAATGTTTTAAATGTTATTTTAAACCACTTGCATTTGGTCAATCATATAGACTTGAAAATGCACACCTTGCCTTGGTTTCCTACATTCCTATACATTCCTATACTTCATTCTGATTTTCTATTCTGAAAAACTGTTTTGTGGGCATATTGGCAGTCACTATAATTCTGCTTTGACTCACCTTGATCAGTACAGCTTTGGAATTTGTCTTGCCTTTCATTCTCGGTTGCAAATATAGAATGAGCCCCAAATAACCTTAGTGAATGCAGGTTGTGTTGTATAGTACTGTATATCCTTCTGTATATTCCTTGTTTTGCTTTTCAAAGGCATTGAAGCCTATATTTGAAAAACTTGTAAAGATATCTGAAATAGTGCAACAAACATTACAAAGGGCACATAAGGTTTTATAAAACTGAAGGTTTTCACGTTATTGAACCACGAGTATAGTATTAGTTACGAAGTGGGACTGCACTGCATTTGATCATGTGCTGCTTTCTACTGTACTTTTGCCCTCTAAATGTGCAAGCCTTTGTAACCAGTTGTCGAATTGATAAAAGGAAGTAGAAATCTGTGGTGCTATTGTTCATATATTCCAAGATGTCAGATTATTCTCATTACTTGAAAGACACATTTACACAATCTTCAGAATAAGATACCTAAGCTTAAGTGCTATGAATGTTTCACTTTTTAATTGGGTATTTCACTTTTTGCAGGACTTTGCATCTCGAGCTAAGCTAGCTGTTCAAAACATGGTGCAGAAAGTTGGATTCCTAGGCATTTTGGCCTGTGCTTCAGTAAGTTTTTTTTTTTTTTTCCTCTTTTATTTATTTGTGTTTTCTTAGACACATTTTGTGTCTTGTCCTTTTTTTTAAAAAATAAGTGCAGCAGTTTATTTTTTTTACCGCAAAGGAATTATCTAAGTTGCTGATTGATCTGTTCTCCCGTGATCAATCGGCAAAGATCCTGCTTCCCAGGGCACACAATATGCCTATTTCAAAAGAGGAAGGGGTGTAGCTTCCAAACTAGTTCATATAGAAAACCAAGAAAACGTAATACATTGAAAAGGGCATAAAGCAGCAGGGACATTGATCACCTTTGTATCCAAATATGTGGGCATCTTTATTACTGGGACAGCAAGGTGTGTGTGCATCCTTTTCTAAGTGGTCATTTTATGATCTGCACATTCTAATGCGGAGACAAGCATCTTTTGGTAAATCAACCGTAAACTTACTATTTTAAACAAGGAGGTGCTATCTTTATTTAAACTCAATTCTACGTTTCAGACCAACTAAAAAGATAACCCCGCTGTGCCTATGAAATATGTAAGGGTGGTGCTTAGCTGAGATAATACTGAAGAAACCAAAACTAGAAGAAAAGAATCCCATTTTATGAGCTCTTAGTTGTCTCCCTAAGTAGCAAATGTGCAATAGCTGCAGATACAGGAGTGAACTAAGAAATAACTTTTATTTACATCTGATTAAAATAAATGTATAATACAGGGATACTCAAATAACGGACTACAAATGTCTACCTCTAAAATTAAAGAACGGGCTGTCTATCAGTCTCCTCCTTAAGTGTCCACAGATGGCGACCCCCAATAAAGTGTAGAGGCTAATAATGTCCACTATAGCTTTAGTAACTAATAGTAGGCAAGTGACAGACCAAAGAAATGTGTCCTAATTAAAGACAGCCTCCAGTCAACTGCATGCATGTATTTGTCTACCCATACAATGTGGTAACATTCAATTTATGGCTAATAAATAAGTCGTCCCAAGGCTTGAAATTCAGAAGCATTTTCTTCTCTCATGTACTGTAGAGTGGTTTAGTTACTGAATAGTAACTGTATAATCTGTTTGCCGTTTTTAGACATTTAAAATAAATAGTGTCCTGAGGAGTAAATTGAATGAACAATCTATTTAAAGTATTTTGTATCCCCTTTTGTAACTTCTTTCTAGTATCTGAATTGTAGGAGCCTGCTTTACAAGACTGTGACAGCTTGGGTAGAGAGGTGGTAGGTGCCAATACCCTAATAGTAGACGTGCTCTGTCCCCAGTTGAATTAGAAAATAAAGAGACTTAAAAACAGGATAAAAAAGCAACAGACGCATTTAAACGTCTATCGGCTATCTGAAAGTGTGGTGCAAGCGCTCACCATTTTGCTCTTCCTTACTACGTCATCAAAGAACATCTAGTCGTCGACGTACGTTAAGCATAATGGTTACACTTTTGCAAGGCATCAGTCAGTGGGCATCAGATTTAAAGAGAAGTGGATAAACGTAAAGTTTAGTGGCACCTTTTATATTAGTGGTGTGATAATCAACTGTAAGTTTATGCAAAAACGACTTCATAATGTTCAGTTTGTCTCAAACTGTTCAGCCGCAACACCACCAGGTTTAAGCATTTAATATGTTTTTCTTTTTAATGTCCCTTACTTTTTTGCAATGTACAGTAACACTGACTTGTCTTGTTTTATGATGTAGGTGTCCAGAACATGTTTGATTTTTGGGGGATGTAAAGGGTGGCTGCAGTTCCCTTTTAAATAAATATGTATTTGTCTATCTTATAATTAAGTGCTTATGCATTTTATTAATATGTTTGTGTCTTTAAAATATGAAAAATTGTGTTAAATGTCCAAAAAAGTGAAAAAAAGAACATACAAAAGAGCTTCTCCTCTAAAATATGTAATTGATGTGATTTACTTGTTTATTACTGCAATCTTAATCAGCCTTACTGCTATGCAAGGTCTGTATATTATAGTTAATAGTAAAAGTCAGGTTATTCATAAACTTTAAGCTACAGTATGAACCCTGCTTAAAGTTTGCAGATAAGGTGCATGGACCATGAAGTATCATTGCTTACAAATCATAGTCATCGTGGCAATATGCAAACATTTTGAGCCTTCATAACCGTCCACTGCCACACTATTATCTAATAAATTATATTTTCTATATGCCATTATATGGAGTGCAGAATTGAGGAGATAAATATAAGATTATGTGATGTCTTCATGAGAGGATGGACAATGCTGATGTTAAAGTGGCTGTCCAATGTAGAAGGTAAAAAGAGAAAAAGCACATAACACTAAGCTACTTTAAAAATAAATAAATTATATATATAATTATATATATATATAGATAGCTATATATATATATAACACACACACACATACCACACTCACACACACTACACCCCCCCCCCCAAAACCAGTATATTCAGTGTGTGTGTGTGTGTGTGTGTGTGTGTGTGTGTGTGTACACCGATGAAGCCAAAACGGTGAAACATATGTTGGGCAGGCTAAGCGCTACCACCCAGTGCGCAGGCTAAATCGGAGAGGTCTGTTGCCTTTTCTCAGTTAGAGTGTTTCGGAGCCTTCAATGGGAAGCACAACACTCTGACTACTTCTTGTTTGGTATGGATTCGAGTACAACACACATACTTTGTGATCTTGAGATAGTTGCATATTTATTTAAGCATCTGGTCATTACTTGCTAATTTGCTCACCAAGACAGACCTATAGGCTCATTAACTTCTGAACCTAATGGTCTGGTAAAACTGTGTTTATACGTGCTTATATCTGTATATAGTTGGCTCAATTGAACACTCCACCCACTATCAGTGTTTGAGCACACACAGAGCTGGTAATACTCTCCATTTCCTACACATCTAGAAGTAGTCCTCAAACGACATAGAACTGTATTGGAACAACTACCACTGTTAGTATAATTATATAACAGTGGAACAACCTTATAATTAATAGTTATTCCTAATTTACATTGTCGGTTTGAATTAGAGCACACAGACACCTCCTCCATTTTGAATTTATTTGATTTCACTTTGGTTCACGTTAGAATTGCTGCAATAAATATATTTTAATCAATTTATTAATAAATAGTAATTTTTAATACAGACATAGGTGTTTTCTTCAGTGCGGCCATTAGGGAGCTTTCTTTCTTCATGTGTAGGTCCTTGATGTGTGGTGTGTGTGTGTGTGTGTGTGTGTGTGTGGTGTGTGTGTGTGTGTGTGCGTGTGGTGGGTGTGTGTGTGTGTGTGGGTGTGTGTGAGTATATGATAGATATATAGATAGTTATATATAGATTAACACATATTCACCGAAAGCTCAAACTCCCACACCCACCAAATAATGAATATGATATTTATGTCAAACCAGAGAGAGCTATGAGTGGGCAAATTGTTCATACAACAAGAGACAAGGGGGTGGCCCGAGTGCTACATCCCATGGACAAAATATGTGGATGAAAAGTGTAATGGTAATACTCAATAATAGTAAATATTAAAACGTGGCTCTTTGGTTCACCCTTGGCCAAAGCGTATTAAGCACTGCATACCAACGCAAGGTATAACCAAATTAATGCAGGTCCACACTACACTACACTGTGAACCCCTCCTTGTACTCTGTAAGAGGGGAAGAAACCATTATAGGTCTTGTTCCTGCAGCAAAATGAAATGACCTCCCTAGTTAAAAAAGGTGAAGGAGGAGGAGTGAGCTATTGGGGGGAGGTGCCAACCGCTCCAATGAATGCTACCAGTCAGACATAGATTAACACACATTCCCAGCAAGACTCAAACTCCCACACCCACCAAATAAGAATATATATTATGTCCACCTGAGAGCTACTGAGTCGTGGCAATTGCATACATACAAGAGAAAGTTGGGTGCCCAATGCGACATACCATTGAACAAAACATATATGATGAAAAGTATAAAAGTTTAACTTTATATTTCTCATATATATAGTACATAGTTAATAGTAGATGAGGTTGAAAAAAGACGTACGTCCATCAAGTTCAACTATGCTAAATTTAGACAACAGATAACTTATCCTATATCTATAATCTACTTAGATCCAGAGGGAAAGCAAACAAAAAACCCCCATTAAGGGGAAAAATTAATTCCTTCCGACTCCAAGAATTGACAATCGGACTTAATCCCTGGATCAAAGCATCTCCAATGTTAGTACTTATGGTATATCCTGTTTTATACTTTCCCATACTAAAAAGATTGTCACTTTTTTGAAACAAATCTATTGTATCATGTATAAAACAATGGATGTACTTACCTGGAATGAAGGAGGTAAGATGGTGGGAAGATTGAGGGGTGTGGGGAGACTCATGTATCTAAACCGGTTAACGGGGTGTATCGGGGAAGGTCTCGCTTGCGATAGTCGACCACGACAAAAGGAGGGGGTGGAATTTGGAAATTTCCTTGCCCAATCTTGGGATGGGGGAACGAAGTCCTTTTTGTTTGCGTGGTAATATTAATTTTGGAAAGCTCCTTTGCATTTGTCCCTGAATTAATTTGTATATAGTTATTCATGTCCCCTTCTAGAGCCCTCTTTTAATGTAAATAAATCCAATTGTACTGCATCTCCTCATAAGTTAGAATGTCCATCCCCTTTATTAATTGGTGGGCTCTTCTCTGCACTTACTCAGTTCCATAAGTCTTTTTTAGATTGGTGCCAAAATATTGACCCATTATCAAGGTGTGGTTTTCTAATGCTTTGTAAAGGGGCATAATTATGTTTACTTCCCTTCCATCATTGCCCGTTTGATGCAAGATAAGATCTTGTTTGCCTTTGCAGCTACCTGCATGACATTGGGCCCTATTGCGAACCTGTTTCTCAAGCACTCTAAATCCTTCTCCATCAAGGATTCCCCCAATATATCTCATTAATTTGTAAGTCGCCTTTTTATTCTTGCACCCCAAATGCATAACCTTACTTATCTGTATTAAACACTCATTTGCATTTACCTGCCTCGTTTCCAGTCTCTCAAGTCATCTGAAGAGAAAATACATCTGCTTGATTCTATACCTACACAATTTAGATCATCTGCAACGATGGAGACTTGCTCTCGATGCCACTCAAGGTCATTAATAAAACAAGTTAAAAGCAGGGCGTCCCCGTACGATCTTGAGCACTCCACTCACGCCTTAGCCCAACCTGAAAAAGTTCCATTTATGACAACCTCGTTGTCTGTCTTTAACCAGTTTTCAATCCAGGTGCATATATTACATGAGTCCAATTTCTTTATTTTTTGACACCAACCTCTTTGGTTACACAACGTATCAAAGCCTTTGCAAAATCAAAGTAGACCACATCAAGCCGCATTACCATGGTCTAAATTCCTACCTACCCTCAACAGAAAACAAATAAGGTTAGTTGGCAAGATTCTATCTCATAATCCATGCGACTATTACTTAAATATTTTGTTTTCATTAGGTATTCCTGAATATTATCCTGTATTAAACCTTCAAGTAGTTTCCCTACTATTGAAGTCAGGCTTACAGGTCTGTAATTCCCCGGGTGTGATCTAGCTCCCTTTTTAAATATAGGCACCACATCTGCTTTACGCCAATCTTGTGGTACTGAGCCTGTGGAAATGGAGTCCTTGAATATTAAATATAATGGTTTTGCTATTACTGAGCTTAACTCCTTGAGAACTCTTGGATGTATGCCATCGGGGCCAGGTGCCTTATTTACTTTAATTTTTTCAAGTCGCTTATGAACTTCTTCCTCAGTTAACCAATTGGTCATTAATATGGAGGTTGTGGCTTCCTCCTGTGGCGCTACTATTGGACTTGATTCTTCCCTGGTAAACACAGAGGCAAAGAATTTGTTTAATACCTCTGTTTTCTCCTTATCTCCAATAATCTGCCTACCCATCTCACACTGAAAGGGTCCTATATTTTCTTTTCTCATTTTTTTGTTATTAAGGTACTTAAAGAACTTTTTAGGGTTGACCTTACTTTCTATTGCAATCCTTTTTTCATTATCCATTTTTGCTAATTTAATTGCCCTTTTGCAATTTTTGTTACATTCCTTATAATTCTGATACAATGTCTCTGTCCCTTCTGACTTAAAGAATCTAAACGCCTTCCTCTTCTTGTCCATTTCCTCCCCTACCTGTTTATTTAGCCACATTGGTTTTGACTTATTTCTTTTATACTTATTACCCAAGGGTATACACTGATAAGTATGCTTTTCTAACAATGTTTTAAAGACTGCCCATTTATCTTCTACATTTTTCCCTGCAAAAAACATCATCTCATTGTATTACTACTAGATTAGACCTCAGTTTATTAAAATCTGCCTTTCTAAAGTTTAAAGCCTTTGTTGAACCCAAGTAATCTGTTTTTTGATAATTTATTTCAAATGAGACCATGTTATGATCACTGTTACCCAAATGTTCCAGGACTTGAATATTTGTTATTACTTCTACATTGTTTGATATGACCAAATCCAGGACTGCCCCTCTCTTGGTTGGTTCCTCAATAATTTGGGTCATATAATTATCTTTAAGCACCCCCAAAAACCTGTTTCCTTTTGTTGTAACGCTAATCTCATTGCCCCAGTCTATGTCTGGATAATTAAAATCCCCCATTATGCAAACATGACACAGTTTTGATGCCTTCTCCATTTGCAAATGTATTTTAGCTTCCTCAATCTCACAGACATTTGGTGGTTTATAGCATATTCCCACAAACATTTTCTTTATACATTTACCTCCACTGCTAATTTCTATCCACAAGGTCTCTACATTTTCATCATTCCCTTCATAGACATCATCCCTTATACTAGGTTTTAGATCTGGTTTAACATATAGACATACTCCACCTCCCCTTCTATTTGTTCGATCAATGGGATGTAGCATTGGGCACCCTTTGTCTCTTGTTATATATATAAAGAATATATATATATATATATATATATATATATATATAAAAGAAAAAAAGCGCCCAATCCTAGTGCATTACTGTATAAAAAAAAAATGGATTTAATGTTCCAAAAAACGCAATTGTTAAACTCACAAACAATGAAGATAAAAAAGCATGTATGAGATCAATTCTCGTGCTCCGATTTGTCAGCAAGAAGCTTCTCCTCTGCTCAGCTGCTCCGCAGACCAGTGTGGTCCTCGTGAGTCTCCACCCAGCAGGAACTCTCGGCACCAGTGGTTTCTCAAATTCTTCCCCCGGGGAACACAAACCAGATGTCCCTGGTTCCATGCAAGGGGAAAGGAAGGAGGCGAAAGTGACAGGACCGCAGATGGTAGCAGTCTTTGAGTGAGGTGGCAGCAACTTGCTCAACAAATACTAGGTCATCCACAGTACATTAACCGTACGCGTTTCCTCAGACTTGCTGATTTCATCTGGGCTTTGCCAGCAGCAGCAACCCAAGTGCAGTCTTTTTTGTATATGTATATATATATATATACTTTTGATACGGTTTGACATAAGAGGTTGGTGTACAAAATAAAGAAAATTGCACTCAGTAATAATATATGTACCTGGATTGAAAACTGGTTAAAGGACAGACAACAGAAGGTTGTCATAAATGGAACTTTTTCAGGTTGGGCTAAAGTCGTGAGTGGAGTACCTCAGGGATCGGTACTGGTACCCCTGCTTTTTAACTTGTTTATTAATGACCTTGAGGTTGGGATCAAGAGCAAAGTCTCCATCTTTGCTGATGATACTAAATTGTGTAAGCTAATAGAATCAGAGCAGGATGTAATTTCTCTTCAGAAGGACTTAGAGAGACTGGAAACGTGGGCAGGTAAATGGCAGATGAGGTTTAATACAGATAAATGTAAGGTTATGCATTTGGGATGCAAGAATGAAAAGACGACTTACAAATTAAATGGAGATATATTGGGGGAATCCTTGATGGAGAAGGATTTAGGAGTGCTTGTAGACAGCAGGCTTAGCAATAGTGCCCAATGTCATGCAGTAGCTGCAAAGGCAAACAAGATCTTATCTTGCATCAAACGGGCAATGGATGGAACGGAAGTAAACATAATTATGCCCCTTTACAAAGCATTAGTAAGACCACACCTTGAATATGGAGTACAATTTTGGGCACCAATCCTAAGAAAAGACATTATGGAACTAGAGAGAGTGCAGAGAAGAGCCACCAAATTAATAAAGGGGATGGACATTCTAACTTATGAGGAGAGGCTAGCCTAATTAGATTTATTTAAATTAGAAAAGAGGCGTCTAAGAGGGGATATGATAACTATATACAAATATATTCAGGGACAATACAAGGAGCTTTCAAAAGAACTATTCATCCCATGGGCCGTACAAAGGACTCCGGGCCATCCCTTAAGGTTGGAGGAAAGGAAATTTCACCAGCAACAAAGGAAAGGGTTCTCTACAGTAAGGGCAGTTAAAATGTGGAATTCATTACCCATGGAGACTGTGATGGCAGATACAATAGATTTGTTCAATAAAAGGTTGGACATCTTTTTAGATGAGAAAGGTATACAGGGATATACCAAATAAGTGTACATGGGAAGAATGTTGATCCAGGGATTAATCCGATTGCCAATTATTGGAGTCAGGAAGGAATTAATTTTTCCCCTTAATGGGGTTTTTTGTTTGCCTTCCTCTGGATCAATAAGTAAGTATAGATATAGGATAAAGTATCTGTTGTCTAAATTTAGCATAGGTTGAACTTGATGGACCTACGTCTTTTTTCAACCTCATCTACTATGTAACTATGTAACTATATATAAGTCATATATATATAATCAAAAAATAAATAGATGATACCGTTCTGTGGCTAACTAAATGCTTTTATTTGTGCGAGCTTTCGAGATACACTGATCTCTTCTTCCGGCGATGTTACAATGAATGAAGCAAAAGGTATACTTAATAACAGTCTCTTGGAATGTAATCTGTGCTGTTCCTTCCCCCGGTGTGGATGAGATTTATGGCTAGAGGTGTCAAAAGGTAATGAAAGCAAGTGAAGAAAGAGTGTGTATGTGTATCAGTGTGAATAAAAATGAATGGGGAGCCCACAGTATATACGGTGCTTTACAAAAGGTGTGTGTGGAGTGGGAGTGGATATAAATGGTGTGAGTGGGTGTGGAAATGTGAGAGTTTGTAGCACAACTAAAAGTGTGTGTGGATACTTAGTGGTCCGTATTGGTGTATAGGGATGGAAAAACAAGGAGTATTAGTACAAACTCTCACATTTCCACACTCACCCACACCATTTATATGCACTCCCACTCCACACACACCTTGTGTAAAGCACTGTATATACTGTGGGCTCCCCATTCATTTTTATTCACACTGATACACATACACACTCTTTCTTCACTTGCTTTCATTACCTTTTGACACCTTTAGCCATAAATCTCATCCACACCGGGGGAAGGAACAGCACAGATTACATTCCAAGAGACACTGTTTTTAAGTATACCTTTTGCTTCATTCATTGTAACATCGCCGGACGGCTTTTTGGCATTGTTTACACAGATAACTGACTCTGTGGGCTGTGCTAGCGATATAGGTACAATACCACTAACTTGTGTGTACAATACTCACGCACCATACTAACATCAAGTGGCTTTTGTACATAGAGATCCACCACCAACAGGCACGGCTTTTGGCATTATTTACACAGATAACAGACTCTGTGTGCGGTGTTACTGATATAGGTACAATACCACTAACCTGTACAAGTAACCAGCTATACCTGTATACTGCTACAGTCAGCGTTGATATCGACATGCTGATTTATGCCATACGACATAGTACAAACTAGACACTTACCGTTACCTGTTTTGACCTATAACCATCCTTTGGATCTACTCTACACCACTAGTGCTATCGTGCGGCCATATCCCAGACTCTGGGTTTACAGTACAGAGTTTATTGTGGTCTGCTTTGCTCATTTTTAATATTAATTCACTGTACACTGGCTATCATTAGTATATTACTTGACCTTTATAAACCGTGGATATAACCACAGAATTGTAGACCAGCAAATTCACAAAGCCACCAGAATACCAAGAAGTGATCTCCTTGAATACAAACAGAAGGAGACAAGCGACAGGGTACCTTTGGTGGTCACATATAACCCACACCTAGGAGCCCTACGCAAGATCGCCAGGAAACTACAACCCATCCTCCAGGAAGATACAAGACTGCAACAGGTCTTCCCTGAAGCACCCTTATCATCATACAAACAACCCCATAATCTCAAGAATATTATGGTGAGGAGTAAAGTATTCAGCAGTACAACTGAATGCGGGACAAAACCATGCCAGGACCCAAGATGCAAAACCTGCGCAATGCTCTACACAGCGGACACAATACAAATACCACACAGGAATCGGGAATACAAAATCAGAGGAAGGTTCACCTGTTCCTCTTGCAATGTCGTGTACCTCATCATGTGCATGAAATGCCCAGGGGGCTGCTACTACATAGGTGAGACAGGGCAGGGGCTAAACAAGAGAATGAACCTGCATCGACACAGCATCACACGCGGAACAAGAGACAGTCCTGTTGGCGAACATTTCTCTGACTCTGGCCATAAGATGAACGATCTGAGGTTTTGCATACTCAAAGGTAATCTTAAAACACCAAAAGAGAGACGGTTGCATGAATACAAATTTATGCAACTGTTCGGGACACTTAGCAGTGGCCTAAACAGAGATCGAAATTTTATGAGTCATTACTGACACAAGTGAACTCTCTTCCCATGAGCGCTATAGGCCATGTCTGTACATACTGTGCTATATGTATGCACACACAGCTGTCTCTTACACACACTAATACTCCTTGTTTTTCCATCCCTATACACCAATAGGGACCACATAGTATCCACACACACTTTTAGTTGTGCTACACTCTGCTATGACTTTATAAAGTCTGGAAAAAGTGCGCTGGTACGCGATACTCTGACGCTAAGCGGGTTCATTCCGAACCCATAACCTGCGGATTTGAAGAGACGCGGAGAAGAAACACTGTCTTGGATGGATTCTCGTCTGCGTCATTATTTTGTACACATCCCTCCCTACTAAAGGGATTTGTATTGGTTTAGAAATGCGTCCTGCTCCATAACGAAGCATTTGATTTCACCCCATACAAAGGGCCTTAACCTGCATACTGATTGTGGCTGCCGTGTATTGGCGTGAAAGCCCCGGGTATTTCTGGAAGTCGGAGAATTTCTGAACATTATTGCTTTTCGTGAGAACTTTTCTCTGTCACACCATCTTTTGCACTTTCGCGCGTGTGTGTGAAGTAGTCCTGGAAGTGAGATCACTTGATTAAAATAGTCACCCTGCAGGTGACAAGTGTTCGCCAAAGCTACAGTTTTTTTTCTGCCAGCAGGCCCCAAATCCCCCTCAATTGTACTTTCTGATATAAGAAAGCAATCCTGGTTTCCTTATTTTTGTCATTCTTTTAGTGTTATAGGATTGAAGCAGGGGGTCTCCGGAGCTGAATCGTTTTATTCTCAGCTCCGGGACCCCCTGCTTCCTGAGATACTTACCCCCATAGGGGGTGCCGGTGGCAGCTCCGGGTGGGCTGTGTAACATAGTCAAACGTACATATTTTTTGTAATAAAACTGTGTCCGTCACCAACTTTAAAACCCTATTAAACATTCCTCTGTCATGATTACCCCGCTCATATTCGTTGCAGACATATTTTTAGGGGAACCGCCTCGCCTCGCCCCCATCCTCTCGGGCATTTTTAGTACCCCGGCTTTACAAGGCCACACTTTCGTCTCGCTCTCCGGGTGGGGAGGAATCTTCACATCAGATTCATAGCATGGACACGACTGGAAATCCCGCTGGGATCCCGTTTTATCCTAGTAATCCGGTCACGGCTGCTTTTTCTGTTCTCTCGGAGGGCCAGTGTGTGCGATAATTTAATCAACGCTGCCACCCTGTGGTAATAATTGGTGTTGCATCAACTATAAAATTCTACATTATATAGCGAGTGAAAAAAGCGATGAAGACGATCAACGGAACAGATATGAAAAACACGTGTGTGCACATTCATGTCTCAGACAGACCTGCGACCCTGCCCTTCCCCATTATATCTTGGGCTGCGGTCCCAGTCACCGCCACAGCGCACGGCTCGGCATGCACTGTGCTATCAAGCCTTGCCCCCCCAGTCCGGCCGGTCCCAGTCCCCTGCCTCCCTGAAAACCTGTCACGCACCGCTGGGGAAAGGTGCGCGACAGGTTTTCAGGCAGGCAGGGGAATTTGACCTCGACATCTGTCACTGGGGCGTGGCCACGCCCCCGTCGGTGGTTCAGCCAATACCAGCGAACCAGCCGTGGGACATCATGGCCACGCCCCCGCAAACCCACAGCCACGCCCTCTCCCGTCGTAAACCTTCCCTCTCCCCCCAGACCGCAGATCGCGCCGCCCCCCCCCCCCCCCGCCGGGCGCGCGTGTCACAGTGAAGACTGGGGACTCAGCCTAAGCATACACTGCTTCCACTGCAGCAAGGTATTCTGGGTAATGACATGGAAATGAGCACACAGTGTCACCTTTTGCTTCTTGTCCATTTTAACATGGGACCCCTATCAGCTTACGCCTGCCGCATTACACAACTTTTACAGAATAATGCACCAACTAACACCTACAGTATCTATAGAGAAGAGGAAAACTCTCCCAGGGTCGCCAGCCAGGCAAAATGTGCCCTTTATTTAAGCAGCGACCTTGGGCGTGTTCACAACTGATTCACCAAGAATTCTATACATGTGTATTTATATCATCTTCATCTTCATCATCTTCTTCAGCCCGTGTCTCCCCACTGCTGGATGAAGCCTCCCCAAATGATCTCCCAGATGCTGCGGTTACAGCCTCTCTTCTCCACGTCGCTCCCACACATTGTCTCATCCCATCCTCCCATCTTACATTTGGTGTCCCGGTCTTTTAATCTCTCTTGGAATCCAGTTGAGTTCTATTTTTGTCCCACGATGGTCATTTCTTCTTGCGATATGTCTGGCCCATCGGCATTTTAATTCTTCCCCCTTCTGATGTCACAGACTTTGGTTTGTGTTTATGTGTGTGTGTATATATATATATATATATATATATATACCAGCACAGATAACATTCCAATAGACACTGTTTGTAAGTATACCTTTTGCTTGCTTCATTCATTGTAACATCGCCGGAAGAAGAGATCAGTGTATCTCGAAAGCTCGCACAAATTAAAGCATTTCGTTAGCCACAGAACGGTATCATCTATTTATTTTTTGATTTTATATATATGTCTTACATGCATCTCCTTATACTGGGCTTCTTACATGCATCTCCTTACACTGGGCTTCTTACATGAGAAGAACAATCCAAGGATTAGAACGGAGCACAGCTGTAAAAGAATTGGGGCTAAACACCAGCAAAAATGAGGTTAAAAAGTTATACTTTAATCATGGCATATGCATGAGGAACATCAGGTAAAACACTCTGACGCGTTTCAGGCAAACACCCTTTATCAAAGAGTAAGCTTCTTACATGCGTCGCAATGGCAATGACGCCGCGAGGTCATATGACGTCAATGTGACGTCATGACGCCGCCGCTGAAGCAAAGGTAAGGGGGGGGGGCGCGGAGAGAAGGGAACTGCCGTTAGGGGGGCACAGGGATAAAAGTTTGCGCTCCCCTAACGTATGTAAAAGTTACAGACCAGATTAAAATGTGAGACAGCCTTAGTTTTGAAAGAACTTAAACTGGTGGTGGATGTGAGAGTCTCCGGTAGATTGTTCCAGTTTTGGGGTGCACGATAAGAGGAGGAGGAGCGGCCGGATACTTTGTGGATCTTGGGACCATGAACAGTCTTTTGGAGTCTGATCTCAGATGATAAGTGCTGCGTGTGGTAGGGGTGTGGAGCTTATTCAGATAGAAGGGTAGCTAGCCCAGAAAGTATTTGAAGGCAAGACAGGAAAGGTGAACTTTGCGCCTAGACTCGAGTGATGACCAATCGAGTTCTCTGAGCATTTCGTAGTGATGTGTGTTGTAGTTGCATTGGAGAACAAAACGGCATATAGAATTGTAGAGGTTGTCAAGTTTGCTAAGGTGGGTTTGGGGTGCTGAGCCGTATACTATGTCTCCATCTTATACTATATAATTGAAAGCACTGTATGCCTGCCTGCCTGCCTGCCTGCCTGCCTGGATGTCCGGTGTCCCTAGGGGAAATCTCATTGGTCCCTTGGGCCGCCCCCGAACACCTCTCATTGGCCTGAGGCGGAGTGACGGCCCAAAGGACACACCAACCTAGGAACAAGTTTGCGTAGGAGGGGGCAAAACTTGTCCCCATAGCGGTACCACGTGTTTGTAGAAAAAAATCCCCGTCGAACATAAAGTTCCGTGATCAATGCGGAAGTGCCGCGATTGGCACAGAGGTGCAGGTAATTCATATAAATAACACTCCAGGGGGGTAAGTATTTTATTCACCTTGAGAAAGGACTTGTTGTAGTCCGAAACGCGTTGGTGTGTATCTTTTTTGTATCTGACCATTAAATAAGCCTGCACTGTGGGAACGCATCCTTGCATTTTTTGGCATAGCCTCGTGGATCTAGTGCTCCGTTTTCTCCCCTCCTTTGCTACATTTGCTCTTCAACAGGCGGAGGCACAGTTAACCCGTGGACACCTGGACACCTGAGGACCCACTCTTCATCGTGGACACCTTCCCATGTGAGTCTCTCCAGGATAGTTCTGGACTTTATTCATAATGATTGTTCCTTTATAGATGCTTACTACTCAAACATCCTTACTACCGTGCATTGTGGGATTGTAGTGTTTACATGCATCTTTTGGACATTTCAATCTATATCTGTTATTGGGTTAATCCACTTTTCTACAATCAAGACATGTGTAGTGTTCGCTGTATTCTTTAGAGCACCATACAACTGTTCCAGGACTTGACATTTTGTTATTCCTTCTACAATTGTTTGGATATACCAATCCAGGACGCCCCGCTCTTGGTTGGTTCCTCACATAATCATTTGGGTCATATATATATCTTTAAACAACCCCCACAAAAACCTGTTTCCTTTTGGGTTGGTACGCTAATCTCATTTCGCCCAGTCTATGTCTGATATTCAATCCCCCATTATGCAACATGACACAGTTTTGATGCCTTCTCCATGGCAAATGTATTTAGCTTCCTCTCAATCTCACACATTTGGTGGTGTTATAGCATATTCACCACAACATTTTCTTTATAGAATTTACCTCCACTGCTAATTTCTATCCCAATGTCCTACATTTTCATCATTCCCTTCATAAGACAATCGCCCTATATACTAGTTTAGATCTGGTTTAACATAAGCATGACTTCCCACCTCCCTCTATTTGTCGATCAAATGGGGATGTACATTGGCACCCTTTCTCTGTGTATAATATATAAAGATATATATATTATATATATATAATAGATATATAAAAAGAAAAAAAGCGCCCAATCCTATGCATTAACTGTGATACAAACAAAATGGATTTAAATTTCAACAAACGCAATTGTTAAAGCTCACAAACAATTAGATCAAAAATCATGTATTAATGCGCAATTCTCTGTCCTTTTGTCAGTCAGACCTATTTCCTCTGCTCACTGCTCCGCAGACCAGTGTGGTGTCCTCGTTGAGTCCCACCCACAGCACTCTCGGCACCAGTGGTTTCTCAATTCTTTCCCCCCGGTGAACACAAACCAGATGTCCCTGGTTTTCCCGCAAGGGAAGGAAGGGGCGAAAGTGACATGGACCGCAGTATGGTAGCATTCTTGAGTGAGGTTGCAGCACTGCTCACCATCACTAGGTCATCCCAGTACATTAACCGTACGCGGTTTCCCCTCCAACTTGCTGATTTCATCTGGGGCTTTGCCAGCACATCAGCAACCCAATGCAGTCTTTTTTTATATTGTATTACATATATATATAACTTTTGATACGTTTTGGACCATAAGCGTTGGTGTACAAAATAACGAAAGTGCACTCAGTCAGTAATATATGTCCTGATTGAAACTGTAGCCAGACAGAAGCGTGTGTCATAACGGAACTTTTTCAGGTTGGGCTAAGTCGTGAGTGGAGTCCTCGGGAGGTACTGGCTACCCTGCTTTTTAACTTGTTTTATTAATGACCTGATGTTGGGATCAAGAGCAAAGATTCTCCATCTTTGCTGAGAGATACTAAATTGTGAAGCTAATAGAAATCATAAGCAGATGTAATTTCCTTCAAAGACTTAGAGACTGAAATGTGCAGGTCAATGGCAGATGAGGTTTAATAACAGATACACTGTAAGTGTTATAGCATTTGGGATGCAGAATGAAAAGAACGACGCCTTACAATTAAATGGAGATAATATTGGGGGAATCTTGATGGAGAATCTTAGGAGTGCTTGTTAGACAGCAGCTTAGCAATAGTGCCCAATGTCCATGCAGTACGCCAAGGCAACAAGAATCTTATCTTCATCAACGTCAATGGATGGAAGAGTACAACATAATAATGCCTCCTTTAACAAGCATGAGTAATACCACACCTTGGAATATGAGTACAATTTTTGGGCACCAATCCAAGAAAGACATTATGGCACTATGAGAGAGTGCAGAAAAGCCACCAAAGTTATTAAAAGGGGAAGATGGACATTCTCACTTATAGGATGATGCTACCTATTAGATTTATTTAAATTAGAAAGAGGCGTCTAAGAGGGGATATAACTATATACAAATATATCAGGGACATACAAGGACTTTCAAAGAACTGATTTCATCCCATGGGCCGTACAAAGACCCGGTCCATCCCTTAATGTTTGGAGGAGGAATTTCACACACGCAAAAGGAAAGGGTTCCTCTACATAAGGGCTTAAAATGTGGAATTCATAACCCATGGAGACTGTGATGGGCGATACAATAATTTGTTCAATAAAAGGTGGACATCTTTTTTAGATAAAAGGTATACATGGATAATACCAATAAGTGTCACATGGGAAGAATGTTTGATCCGGGATTAATTCCCGTTGCCAATTATTGGATAGTCAGGAAGGATTAATTTTTCCCCCCTTAATGGGGTTTTTTGTTTCCCTTCCTCTGGATCCATAAGTAAGTATAGATATAGGATAAAGTATCTGTTGTCTAAAATTTAGCATATGGTTGGAACTTGATGGACCTACGCTTTTTTTCAACCTCATCTCACTATGTAACTATGTAACTAATATAAGTCATAATATAATCAAAAATAAATAGATGATACCGTTCTGTGGCTAACTAAATGCTTTTATTTGTGCAGCTTTCGAGATACACTGATCTCTTCTTTCCGGCATGTTACAATGATGAGCAAGATATCTAATAACAGTCTCTTGGAATGTAATCTGTGCTGTTCCTCCCCCCGGTGTGGATGAGATTTATGGCTGAGGTGTCAAAAGGTAATGAAAACAAGTGACGAAAGAGTGTGTATGTGTATCAGTGTGAATAAAATAATGGGGACCCACAGTATTACGTTCTTTACAAAAGGTGTGTGTGGAGTGGGAGTGGATATAAATGTGTGAGTGGGTGTGGAAATGTGAGAGTTTGTAGCACACCTAAAAGTGTGTGTGGATACTATGGTGGTCCGTATGGGTGTATATGGATGAAAAACAGGAGTATTAGTAACACCTCACATTTCCACAATCACCCACACCATTAATATGCACTCCCACCCACACACACTTGTGTAAAGCACTGTATATATGTGGGCTCCCCCATTCATTTATTCACACTGATACACATACACACTCTTTCTCACTTGCTTTCATTACCTTTTGACACCTTTGCCATAAATCTCCATCCACACCGGGGGAAGGAACAGCACAGATACATTCCAAGGACCGTTTTTTAAGATCCTTTTGCTTCATCATTTTAACATCGCCGTAAGAGAATCAGTCTCTTGAAAGCTCGCACACATAAAGCATTTCGTAGCCACAGAACGGTTCAATCTATTGTATTTTTGATTTTGAGCTCGGCTAACACGGTACTGAACCTCTACATGTTATGTATATAATATATATATATATATATATACTATAATAAATATATAATTATAATAAACAGAGAGAGTAAACCCCACGGAGAGCACTCTACCAATGTGTAGCCAAAATGTATCAGAACCTAGCAAGGTGGGTGAGTAATGAATTAATTAAAACCAAAACTTTAATTGAGTCTTACTCTAAATATAAAATAATATGGGGAACACTATAGGTCAAGTACTACACTAATGATATGCCGTGTACATTGATTAATATTAAAAATGAGCAAGCAACCACAATAAACTCTGTACTGTAACCCAGAGTCTGGGATATGGCCGCACGATAGCACTAGGGGTGTAGAGTAGATCCAAAGGATGGTTTATAGGTCAAAACTGGTAACGGTAGTGTTAGTTTTGTACTAGGTCCGTATGGCATAAATCAGCATGTCATATCAACGCTGACTGTGCAGTATATACGGTATAGCTGGTTACTTGTACAGGTTGGTGGTATTGTACCTATAGTAACACAGGCACACAGAGTCGTTTATTACTGTGTAATTAGCCAAAAGCCATGCCTGTTGTGGTGGATCTCTATGTACAAAAACCACGATGTTAGTATGGTGCGTGAGTATTGTACACACAAGTTGTGGTATTGGCCTATATCGGTAACAAGCCCACAGAGTCAGTTATCTGTGTAAACAAGGCCAAAAGCCTGCTTTCATGGTGGTTCTCTATATATAAGCCCATTTGGTGTTTAGTGCGTGCGTGAGTGTTGTACACACACATCACCACCATATCAGTGTCAGTTATTATCTAAAACAGTGCACAAGTAGTGCCTGTTAACATGGATTTGGTAGATTCGCGAAATTCATACACTCACACACATGTCAGAGAAATATTGACGAATCCGTATTAATCTAAAACAGTGCACAAGTAGTGCCTGTTAACATGGAGTGGAATCACGCATGCTTTGCTCATAACACACCAGAACATACCTCCTATGTGGGGGGCGGGCGCCTTTGGCAGCATGCACGACTCTCTATATCCGCCTCGGTGCGTCTGGTGATAGCTAAAGTTAAGTTGATACCATCGGTAGCACAGCCATGCAGCTGAAGCTACTGGGTGCAGGAGGCGCTCCGACCGCCAGCGCATATCCCGCCCCTCTGACGCAATGATTCTGATTCAGTCAATATATTCTCTGACGTGTGTGAGTGTATGAATTTCGCGAATCTACCACACCATGTTAACAGGCACTACTTGTGCACGTTTTTTTAGATTAATACTGACACTGATATGGTGTGTATGTGTGTGTACAACACTCACGCACCGCACTAAACCAATTGGCTTATACATATAGAGAACCACCATAACAGGCACGGCTTTTGGCATTGTTTACACAGATAACTGACTCTGTGGGCTGTGTTACCGATATAGGCACAATACCACTAACTTGTGTGTACAATACTCACGCACCTCCTAACATCAGTGGTTTTTGTCATAGAGATCCACACCAACAGCATGGCTTTGGCATAATTACACAGATAAACTGACTCTGTGTGCTGTGTTACTGATATAGGTACAATACCACCAACCTGTACATACCCAGCTATACGTATACTGCTACGTGTATGTTGTGGACAACACTCACGCACCCCACACTAACCCAGTGGCTTTACTTACAAGAACCACCATAAACAGGCACGGCTTTTTGGCATTGTTTTACACAGATAACTGACTCTGTGGGCTGTGCTACGATATAGGTACAATACCACTAACTTGGTGTACAATACTCACCACCAACTAACATCAAGTGGCTTTGTACATGAGATCCACCACCAACAGGCACGGGCTTTTGGCAATTATTACACAGATAACAGACTCTGTTTGCGGTGTTACTGATATAGGTACAATACCCTAACCTGTTACAAGTAACCAGCTATACCTGTATACTGCTACAGTCAGCGTTGATATCGACATGCTGATTTATGCCTACGACATAGTACAAACTAGACACTTACCGTTACCTGTTTTGACCTATAACCACCTTTGGATCTACCTACACCACTAGTGCTATCGTGCGGCCATATCCCCAGACTCGGGGTTACAGTACGAGTTTATTGTGGTCTGCTTTGCTCATTTTTATATTAATCACTGTAACCTGGCTATCATTGTATATTACTATTGACCTATAGTGTTCCCCATATATTTTTATATTTAGAGTTAAGACCCAATTAAAGTTTCTGGTTTTAATTAATTCATTACTCACCCACCTTACTAGGTTCTGATACTTTTGGCTACACATTGGTAGAGTGCTCTCCTTGGGTCTACCTCTCTCTTTTTTTTCATTTGACATTTACCCCTGATATAGTGCACCTCCACATAGCCAAATCCAGCAAGCAGTAGCGAGGGTATTCCTTCCCCCTCCACTTCCCTTTTCTCCCTCCTTGTGTTTGATATAATATATATATAATATATATATATATATATATATATATATTATATAATATCTATATATATTATTATATATATTACACACACACATACACCAACACTTGGTTAAGTTAAGTTACTGTATGGGTGGGTAAAATAACTGAGAAATGCAAATGAGCATACAGTAATATTTCCATTTGCACTATATATATATATATATATATTATATATATATATTTACTACCGACCAACTTTATTCTTACTTGGCTAGCTCCGCGAATTTCGGGAGTATCCCGGTTATCTGCGGTTTTGTGTCGTTTTCTCTCTCCGGGGTATATAGCGTTATATTGGCGCCCGTGATTTAAGCATTTATTCCCGCTGGCTGCAATACTGCAATGCCGTGTAAAAACGCCATGGGGGCGTTTGCGAGCTGTTGTCTTTGAAGCCGAGAATTCATGAATTGTAATGCAGTATATACTGTATATATCAGTATATACTGTATACAACAACCCCTATACCCCTAACATACCATACAGTACTGTATATGCACATCAATGATACTATAGCCGGCGGGGGCGAAATGTGTTTGCAGCAGAGAGAGAACCGCTGCTCTCTCTGCGCAAACATCGGCACATTTAAAAAAATTATTTTAAATACATTTTTATTCATAGTGTAGATGTGCAGGGGGTCTCCGGAGCTGACCGCGTTGGTTCAGGTCGGGGACCCCCTGCCCCCAGATACAGCCCCCTTTATAAGGTGCCGGTATCCCTCTGCATTTAAAGTCCCAATCACGTGACCACGAATGTAACAAAGCAAAGGGATACTGGCACCCCCCTAAGGGGCCTGTATCTCGGGAAGCAGGGGGTCCCCGGACTTAAAACAAAAGCTTTCTGCTCCGGAACCCTCTGCACATGTACAGTAATAAAACACATATATAATAAACACTCGTTCCTTACCTTAGCGGCTATGTGCTATGGTAACGAAGCAGCATTTCTGTATTTTTAATAATATTGTACAGTGAGCAGGGGGTTCCCTGAGCCAGAAATTAATGCTCAGGACCCCCTGCTCCTGCACAATATTATTAAAAATACAGAATTCTGCTTCATTACCATACTGATAGCCGCTAAGGCAATGAAGGTTTAAGGAGAAATAAAAACATAAATACATTAATATTTTTTAATGTGTGTGTTAAACCCCTCCTTGACTGTAACCTGTGTAAGACCCCCTCCCCCTATTGTTGGTGTGTTAAACTTCCCGCCTTGACTAATGTAAAAACCCCCTCCCCCTATTGTGTGTGTTAAATAACTTCCCTGCCTTGACTGTATCTATGTAAAAACCCTCCCCCAATTTGTCTGCTAAGCTTCCCTGCTTTGACTAATCTGTGTAAAGCCCCCCTCCCCCTATTGTGTCGGTTAAATCTCCCTGCCTGTGTTTCTGAGTAGTGTACTGTATGTAAGTGTGGAGGGGGATCCCGTGTAAATAACCACACCCACACCCACACCCCACTACCAAAAAAATCACACACAGCCGCACACAATAAATATAATCTAATAATAAATACATGAAGATAAACAAATATATATTATTATATATATATATATATATATATATATAATACACAATCCCTATACATATATATTATATGTATTTTGCTTGCAATGATATGTTCCATTCATTTGCAGAAGTATATTGGTGCATGATTTTATGCATCATAAATACAATGTAAATGCATATTGATTGGAATGTGAGGTGTTTCATTGTCATTTGATGATTTAGATTGTAAGATCATAAAAAATGCACAAATGCGCACCAGGGATTAGTGGAAGGTAATTTATTAAAAATACACAAAAACTAGGGGATCCAACCCCACCTCAGAACAGCTGTGCAGCTGGACGGCTAAGTACTACCAGGAGAACACCTGATGGTGACTAAACCCTAAGATGCACATTATAACAAATCAGTGAAATTTATATAAAAAAACATGAAAGAAAAAACAAACATGAAAACACCTATCAACAGATTTGTATAGAAACCGCCATAGGGTGTGGGCACTGGCAAGGGGAAACGGACACTCACACATGAGACAGTCAGCAGACTTGCGGTTCTTGCACAGGATCCGGATCTCGGCGCACCGGGCGAGATGGATACAAACGCTGCGTCTCCTGCAGGCTCCGTCTCTAGCTTACCAGCATACACTGCAGGATGACCTGTCGTGACCTCTACGCGTTCGTACCAAGTACTTCGTCAGGACGCTTTAGTACATGCTGCAAGGGATCATCCACACCATCACACAGCACGAGCGCTAATATCCTGTTTTTTTCTACTCTTCAGATTGTAAGATCAGTTAGATATTAAAGGAAATTCATTGTAATGAAGTGGGTCTGTTATGGAGAAGTGTTATTTGTAGGACAGTATGGTTCATCATGTTGTGTATATACCAGTATCCAATCTGTTCTGCTGCGCAAAACTGGAAAGTGACTTTCTTTCCACCTGTCACTTGAAACCCCTTACATACCTTCGTTCCACCCGACCATCAACCTCAAACTCACCCATTCTCCGGATGAAGTACATTTCCTAGACACCACCATTACTATAAAGAACAACCAACACAGACTTCTGTATACCGCAACCTACAGACAGAGCCAGCTATTTGAGGACAATAGCTTCCACCGACACACCCAAACATGCAACCATCTGCAGTCAAGCCATCGATCACACCGGATATGCTCTGACACAGCAGACAGAGACCACGGGTTAAAGCCTTGAGATCAGACTTTATAAACCGTGGGTACAACCACAGAATTGTGACCAGCAAATTCACAAAGCCACAGACACCAAGAATTGATCTCCTTGAATACAAACAGAGGAGACAACGACGGTACCTTGGTGGTCACATATAACCCACACCTAGGAGCCCTACGCAAGATCGCCAGGAACTACAACCCATCCTCCAGGAAGATACAAGACTGCAACAGGTCTTCCCTGAAGCACCCTTATTATCATACAAACAACCCCATAATCTCAAGAATATTATGGTGAGAGTAAAGTATTCAGCAGTACAACTGAATCGGACAAACCATGCCAGGACCCAAGATGCAAAACCTGCGCAATCTCTACACACGCCACAATACAAATACCACACAGGAATCGGGAATACAAAATCAAGGAGGTTCACCTGTTCCTCCAGCAATGTCGTGTAACTCTCATGTGCATGAAATGCCCAGGGCTGCTACTACATAGTTGAGACAGGGCATCAGTACCGTGTTAGCCGAGCTTCAATATCAAAAAATAATAGATGATACCGTTCTTGTCAACGAAAGCTTTTATTTTGCGAGCTTTCGAGGTACACTGATCTCTTCTTCCGGCGATGTTACAATGAATGAAGCAAGCAAAAGGTATACTTAAAAACAGTGTCTCTTGGAATGTTATCTGTGCTAGTGTGGATGTGTTTTATGGCTAGAGGTGTCAAAAGAGACACTGTTTTTAAGTATACCTTTTGCTTGCTTCATTCATTGTAACATCGCCGGAAGAAGAGATCAGTGTATCTCGAAAGCTCGCACAAATTAAAAACATTTCGTTAGCCACAGAACGGTATCATCTATTTATTTTTTTATTATATATATATATATAGCAACTGTAAATATTCCTGTATATTGAGATGCAAAGCCAGTAAACCCACTCACAGTCATGTTTCAACCTTGATGGGTATCATCAGTGTGAGGTTGGTTGCTGGCATTTGCTCAAATGAGATAAGAGTCGGTAATCACCACACTTATTAAGGTTATGGGTGGTAAAAAAGTGACAAACCCTCCACAGTAAGCATAAAGCAACTGTAAATATCCTGTATTGCATCTCCCAAGCCCTTGCTTAAAAGCTGTGTCTAAAGCAGCATGCATTGGCTAAGGGTTGCTCATGTAATCTGAGCTTGAGATAAAAGGTGGCACTGTGTGCTCATTTGCATGTGATTTCCTGGAATCCCTTGCTGCAGTGGAAGTGCTGTGTGCTGGGTGATAATGCAGACGACAAGCAACAAGAAAGATTCCCAATGTGAGCACCCGGGTATACCAAAAACAATAATGTAAATTTATTAATGAAGCAATAAAAACAGGGGAGAAAGATTTAAAAGGAGGGGAACTCCTAATTTATTTATTTATTTATTTATAAAATATTTTACCAGGATGTAATACATTGAGAGTTACCTCTCGTTTTCAAGTATGTCCTGGGCATAATTAATATGACAAACAATACATGGTTACAAATACAGTTACATAAATGAACAGGGTATACATTGTATACAATACACATTGCATGCACAGTTAGAGAAGATGTATATTATAGGCTTATGTAACAGTTACAGACCAGATTAAAATGAGAGACAGCCTTAGTTTTGAAAGAACTTAAACTGGTGGTGGATGTGAGAGTTCCGGTAGATTGTTCCAGTTTTGGGGTGCACGCGTAAGAGAAGGTGGAACGGCCGGATACTTGTTGAGCCTTGCCCATGAACAGTCTTTCGAGTCAATCTCAGATGATAAGTGTCTGCATGTGGTAGGGGTGAGGAGCTTGTTCATATAGGTGGGTAGTTTGCCCTAAGGAATTTGAAGGCAACAGGAAAGGTGAACTTTGCGCCTAGACTCGAGTGATGACCATCTAGTTTCTTTGAGCATTTCGCAGTGATGTGTGTTTGTAGTTGCATTGGAGAACGAAACAACAAATTGAATGTGAGGGTGTCAAGTTTGCCAAGGTGGGTTTGGGGTGCCGAGCCATATACTATGTCTCCATAGTCGATAATTGGCATTAGCATCTGCTGCGCAATACGCTTTCTGACCAGCGGCTTGGGAGGATTTGTTCCTATAAAGTACACCTAATTTGGCATAGGTTTGGGATGTCAGGGTATCAATGTGCATTCCGAATGTTAGTGGGAGTCACACCATATGCCCAGGTATTTAAAACTAGTAAACAAAGTTGTTTGGTGTTAGCGTTGTTTTCTGATCTGGAGCTCAGTCACTGGAAGCTTAAAAATTTAGTCTTGGTCCCAAATACCATTGTTAGTCTTGTCAGTGTTTAAAAACAGTTTGTTTTTGAAATCCGTTTTCGAGTCTCAAAAGTCAACTGAAGTATGTGTTCAAGGTCAGAGAGGCTATGGCTGTGTGCATATAGGATTGTGTCATCTGCATACATGTGTATTGAGGCTTCCTTACAAGGTGTGGGAAGATCATTGATGTACACTGAGAAGAGTAGGGGCCCCAGAACAGATGTGGCAAAGGAGGGGAGAAAACGGAGCACTAGATCCACGAGGCTTGCCAAAAAATGCAAGGATGCGTTCCCACAGCAGGCTTATTTAATGGTCAGATCAAAAAAGATACCCACACCACGCGTTTCGGACTACAACAAGTCCTTTCTCAGGTGAATAAATACTTACCCCCCTGAGTTTATTTATATGAATCCGCACCTCTGTGCCAACGCGGCACTCCGCATTGATCACGTGATCGGAGGGTCAAGCGTCATTGCGTGGTGGTGCGTCATCTCACGCATGGGGTATCGCCTGGACACACACAGGACCTAGTCAGGGAACAGTGAAGCATGAAGCGTGTCCACAAGTGCCCTGAACTGTGTCTCATGCCTTGCCCAATGCGAGAGTCCCAGCGCGTGAATGGGTGTGACGTCATCACGTCACGCTAGATGAGGGATGATTGGGAGGTGTAATTGAAAAAAAAAAAAAACTTAGAAAAAACTTTATTGGATACACACACTCCAAAGGGGGAACATCAAGGTAAACTTAATGAAAAATTAAAAAGACATGACAAGTGTTATAAAAAGACAAACGTTTAAAAAAAACAATAACTGGTCGTCAATGTAACGTTTGTAAAAGGTGATAAGGTGTCTAAAGGGATTTTTTTCCCCAAACACGTGGACCGACTCCCACCAACCTAGGAACAAGTTTGCGTAGGAGGGGGCAAAACTTGTCCCCATAGCGGTACCACGTGTTTGTAGAAAAAAATCCCCGTCGAACATAAAGAATAATGTTGAAACATTATGGAATTGATTTTCAGGGACTGTGCATAAAATATAAAAAATGTTAATTTTCCGTTATGCAATATATTTGGTCCATATAATAAGACATTGCACAACCCTGATAATTATTCATATTTCAAATACTACCTCCAAGATTGTCCTCCTACAGAGTGACCAAAATCATTTTGTAAAGTATTGATGTCCAAATAGGTTTATATTAGCTTATACTTAATGCACATATGTACATAACCCTATTCGAATTAAGATCAGGATTGTACAATTCTCATTAACAATTTGTCACTCATTCAGTCCTATGTCAGTTTCCTCAGGGGCATTGGGGTTGTTCTAAAAAGCAAACTTAAATTAGTGAATATATTTGTATGTTTTCTTGCCATATACTAATATAATACAGTATTAGTGTATCACTCAACCCCATGCACACCCATCGTTCCCACGATATTTGATAACAATACCCATATCAAAGGTTGTTCATTTAATTAATGTTAAACAGTTAGTGTTNNTTTTTTTAAACGTTTGTCTTTTTATAACACTTGTCATGTCTTTTTAATTTTTCATTAAGTTTACCTTGATGTTCCCCCTTTGGAGTGTGTGTATCCAATAAAGTTTTTTCTAAGTTTTTTTTTTTTTTTTCAATTACACCTCCCAATCATCCCTCATCTAGCGTGACGTGATGACGTCACACCCATTCACGCGCTGGGACTCTCGCATTGGGCAAGGCATGAGACACAGTTCAGGGCACTTGTGGACACGCCTTCATGCTTCACTCGTTCCCTGACTAGGTCCTGTGTGTGTCCAGGCGCGATACCCCATGCGTGAGATGACGCACCACCACGCAATGACGCTTGACGCTCCGATCACGTGATCAATGCGGAAGTGCCGCGATTGGCACAGAGGTGCAGGTAATTCATATAAATAACACTCCAGGGGGGTAAGTATTTTATTCACCTTGAGAAAGGACTTGTAGTCCGAAACGCGTTGGTGTGTATCTTTTTTGTATCTGACCATTAAATAAGCCTGCACTGTGGGAACGCATCCTTGCATTTTTTGGCATAGCCTCGTGGATCTAGTGCTCCATTTTCTCCCCTCCTTTGCCACATTTGCTCTTCAACAGGCGGAGGCACAGTTAACCCGTGGACACCTGGACACCTGAGGACCCACTTTTCATCGTGGACACCTTCCCATGTGAGTCTCTCCAGGATAGTTCTGGACTTTATTCATAATGATTGTTCCTTTATAGATGCTTACTACTCAAACATCCTTACTACCGTGCATTGTGGGATTGTAGTGTTTACATGCATCTTTTGGACATTTCATATCTATATCCGTTATTGGGTTAATCCACTTTTCTACAATCAAGACGTGTGTAGTGTTCGCTGTATTCTTTAGAGCACCATACAACGTTTTCATCATTGCCCCAGAACAGAGCCTTGCGCGACACCACAGGTGATATCCAGGGAGTTGGATTTAGAGCCTGAGATGGACACATGTTGGGATCTACCTGATAGCTAGGACTGAAACCAGTTTAAAGCATGCTTCCCTATTCCAGAGCTCTGGAGTTGGTTAAGCAGGATAGCATGATCAACAGTATCAAAAGCCTTTGCAAAATCCAGGAATATTGCACTAATGAGCTGACCCCGTTCCATTCCACACTGGATTTTAGCAGGGTAGTTACCGTGGAGTGTTTGGGGCGAAAGCCGGATTGGAATTGGCTAGGGAAATTTGTCTTGTTACAGTAATCACTTAATTGGGAGTGGACACATTTTTCCATGACTTTGGATACGATTGGGAGAAGGGAGTTTGGGCTGTAGTTTGAGACAGTATTTTTGTCCCCACTTTTGAAGATTGGGACAACTCTGGCAGTTTTCCAGGTCTTAGGGATATGGCCTGCAGACAGGATAGAGTTGACTATGGGAATTGGTTTGGCAATGGCTGGGGCCCAAAGTCTTAGGAACCTAGATTGTAGTAGGTCAGGTCCACATTGGCTGCTTAGTTTTAATTTTAGGAGTGCTTGTGTAATCTCCTCTTCGGATACTGGGCCAAATTGCAAATTGTTGGCAGTGTTGGGAGGGGCTGGGGCTATATGGGTACTCCCAGGATGAGTTTCAGGTTTGTGGTTTGGGTTGCGTTTCGCTAATAAGTTAGTAGCACACCCCACAAAGTAATCATTGAATGCATTTGCAATGTCGGTGGGGTTTGTCAGAGTAATATCCCCCTTAGTGATATTACTTGGCTGTTGATGGTTAGAAGGCTGGAATATGTTGTTGATAACCTTCCAGAAGTTAGCGGGGTTTGATGTATTCTGGAGGAGATTGTCAGAGTAATATTGTGCTTTTGCATGCCTTGTTTGCCTTGTGCACATGTTCCGCAGGCATCTGTAGTGATTGAGATCCTTGGTAGTGCCAGTTACTTTGTAGCTTTTCCAAAAGGCATCCCTGAACTGGTAGAGTGCTATAAGGTCAGGTATAACCCATGAAAGGTGGTCACCCCGTACCCTTATTCTGCATAGTGGAGCATGGGTATCACAGAGTTTTAAGAACTCGGACTGGAAATAGTCAAGCGCAGAATCGGGGTCGGGAATTAAATTCTGTGCCAAGGGCAGTTGGTAAGGTCATCTAGAAATTTTTGTGGGTTAAATTTTCTAAATGTTCTAGTGAGGAGAACTTTAGGGCTTGATTGGGGCGGTTTAATTTTCCTTACACAGTACACTATTGCATGGTCACTGAAAATGTCAGGAAGGATGCCAGAGGATTGGATTCTGCTGGATTTGAGGAGATAATCCAATCAAGCAAGGAATGGTTGTGCAATTTCAGGTTTGTCCGTGTGGGTTGGGAAATGAGTTGCGATAGGTTAAGCGATTTGATTTGTATCTGGATTTTGTGGTTTTTAGGGTCAAGCCAATTGAAGTTAAAATCCCCAAGAACTAGCAGCTCACTTTTCTCATTCAGAGAGGAAATGGAGCCACGAAACTGGGTGATATCAGTCAGGGATTGTAGAGGGGCTTTAGGGGGGCGGTAGATGCCAGCAAGCAAGATGGGCTTAGAAAAGGGGAGGCATATTCTGCCAACTAGGATTTCAAAAGAGGATGCAACTCCTCAAAGGGACAATGCTATACTGTTCAGCCCTGGGAAGAGACAGGACTAATATATCACATTCTGCTGAAGTCCCCACCTAAAGAGGTAATATAGGGTGGAGACAGATCACTGAAAGTGACTGGAGACAACTAATGATCCTCAGTAAACGAAATGGCCATGAGGATAATGAAGTCAAGATAGAGGGCACAGTAACATGCATAAAGTGTAAATGTCAGTAAGGGTTCATGTGCCTCATATATCACAACAGTCACAAAAAGGAGTAACTCTCATACATGTGTAGCCATGTCTGGTTGGGCTACCAGTCTGCCCTCCCTGACATGCAAGCCCTGGTACAGTGCAGGCAGTATATAAAAGGTAACTTATCAAAATGTGGCGCTCTAAATTATCAGTTAATACACAGTGATACTGGTGCAAAATATATGCAAAAAAATATATATAAACAGTGATACTTATACAAATTTATAGGAAGATGCAGCTGTAACCCGGTAGAGGTTGCTCGGTCAATCCTCGTGATGTGGAGTATGATGAAGTGTCCGGGAAGCGCAATATGTGAAAAGAAATATAAATCGTGATAGTGCAATATTGTTAAGATTATGATCAGGATATAATGTCTTGGCTCAATAATTAATACTCACAAACGTGAGAGGGTATAAGGCACTTAAAGGTATCTTTTAGGATGCTGTTCACTCGGTGGACAGGAGATGCA
>WSYH01004319.1:32413-54631 GCA_036426205.1 Ascaphus truei
TCACTCTAACGCGTTTCAAACCACATAGGTTTCATCAGATCGATGAAACCTATGTGGTGAAACGCGTAGAGTGACTTTTTTCTCCTGAGCCGGCCGAAACCCAAGGAGTGGACGCAGCGGGATGACATCACTTCCGGTTGAGTGGAACGCACCGCTGGAACGCACGCCACGAGAGAGGGAATAGAGACATCATCCATTCGGCCAGCGAGATCCAGAGAGATCTAAATGCTTGTTTTTAACTGATCCATGTGAGTGTAACTCCCTTTTTACTTACCAATTATAAATTGTACAGACGGTCTGCACTATGTCCAGTTGTATCTTTTATTAAGGTCCTTGGGAGTCCACATATTTGGGGGAACACTGAGTTCTGCCTAAAGGTATCTTTTAGGATGCTGTTCACTCGGTGGACAGGAGATGCAGAACTCAGTGTTCCCCCAAATATGTGGACTCCCAAGGACCTTAATAAAAGATACAACTGGACATAGTGCAGACCGTCTGTACAATTTATAATTGGTAAGTAAAAAGGGAGTTACACTCACATGGTATCAGTTAAAAACAAGCATTTAGATCTCTCTGGATCTCGCTGGCCGAATGGATGATGTCTCCTATTCCCCTCTCTCGTGGCGTGCGTTCCAGCGGTGCGTTCCACTCAACCATATATATAGATACTTAACTGTGTATCTGTGTCATTGGAAGTAGCATTGGGCTCTGTCTGTGTTCTATGTTCTGTCCTTGATTTTAACTATATATTGCCATGCCCAGTAGCACTCCGTTTTGACACTCATATGCAAATATATATATTGTGGTTACTTTGGGGGTATATAAATTAGGAGCTTACTGGTTTTCTCTGTAAAAGCTCACACGCACTGTTTGAAATATATATTATATTGTATATATGTCTCTATCTATATAGCGCTTCACAGTGGTAATGTGCGTGGTAATTATGAAGGTAACAGGTGGCGTAAGTAGCAGGTCATTGGAATCAGGTGATTCAGGCATAAAGGTGGCATTAAGAAAGAGGAGCTTACAGTCTAATTGGTAGGTAGAGAGAATGTACAGAGACAGTGGGAGGGAATTCTGGTAACTGTGGTTGCAGAGGGCCCAGCTCTATACTGTATATTATGTGCCCAGTATTCAGTGTGTGTTAGACTTGTGCGTGTTGGTTAATGAAGGAAAATAGGTTTGTTTAACTTAAGAAAGGGCATAGTTGAAGCAGGATAGCATACATTTGTAGTGAAGGAAGCCCGCAAGAGTAAAGGAAGGTAGCATGCGTGTTTAGGAATATATTGTGTGTTTATAATTTCTTATGCTACAGGTTGTTCAGGTTGTTCTCTCAGCAAACCAGATGTTATTGTGTATTTTAAAGGTTTCTGTCAGAATAATATAGCAGAATTAGGTTTTGAGGTTTTTAATGTATATTTTATACTTAAAGGTTTTAGGGTTAATTTTGCTATAGATCAGGCAACTATATTTAGGCCACTAAGGTAATGTTTTCTATGCTGTTATCTTTTGTGAGATAGTGTTCACATGTAATACGATGTAATTAGATGTGAACAAAAGGAGGGGTATTATTGCTGTCTTGTCTAACAGAAAAAATTTTTTTCTCATGGGTAGACTATTTTCACCCCAGGTACCTTGTAGACTTAATGTTGTATGATTATGCTCTAACAGATGGTTTAATCAGCGTCTATTGTGTGAAACTAATGCAATTGTTTGAGTGTCTCATGTCCAGGAGCAGTCCCTCCAATTAGATGAAGCAACATCATCCAAATAAAAGTGACTGGCTCAAGCATATTCTACGCAAAAGCGCTTTTCATCTAAAGTGGATAGGCCCATTCCAGATTCTACTTCGTCAAAATATTTCCCCTGGATCCATGTTACGCAAGTGCACCCACAGTCGCTTCAAATTAAACCTCAACACAGGAGGGAAGGCCTAAAGACACAGGCATTTTCAGTTGGTGCATATAAAAGGAAACTTATCAAAATGTGGCGCTCTAAACTATCAGTTAATACACAGTGATACTGGTGCAAAATATATGCAAAAAAGTATATATATAAACAGTGATACTTATACAAATTTATAGGAAGATGCAGCTGTGACCCGGTAGAGGTTGCTCGGTCAATCCTCGTGATGTGGAGTATGATGAAGTGTCCGGGAAGCGCAATATGTGAAAAGAAATATAAATCGTGATAGTTTCATCCTGATGAAACCTATGTGGTGAAACGCGTAGAGTGACGTTTTTCTCCTGAGCCGGCCGAAACCCCAGGAAGTGGACGCAGCGGATGACATCACTTCCGGTTGAGTGGAACGCACCGCTGGAACGCACGCCACGAGAGAGGGGAAGAGGAGACATCATCCATTCGGCCAGCGAGATCCAGAGAGATCTAAATGCTTGTTTTTAACTGATACCATGTGAGTGTAACTCCCTTTTCACTTACCAATTATAAATTGTACAGACGGTCTGCACTATGTCCAGTTGTACCTTTTATTAAGGTCCTTGGGAATCCACATATTTGGGGGAACACGGAGTTCTGCATCTCCTGTCCACCGAATGAACAGCATCCTAAAAGATACCTTTATGTGCCTTATACCCTCTCACGTTTGTGAGTATTATTTATTGAGCCAAGACATTATATCCTGATCATAATCTTAACAATATTGCACTATCACGATTTATATTTCTTTTCACATATTGCGCTTCCCGGACACTTCATCATTTTCAGTTGGTGTTTTGGGTAATAATATAACCCGGCACTAACCAACGGGGCAGAAAAGTTCATAGGCAGAAATCCAGACCTCAACATGAACTTTGAACTTTTTAATAACCTTTTTTCTTTACAGGTTTTATTATTTTTAATTACAATGTATATTCTATTAGTTTTGTATAAGTAGTGAACACACGAAGACGATAGGGTAGTAACAGGTATAGTTTGTTTAGTAATATTTCTTTTGTTTTTATGGTCCTGTGTATAACATATATGCACACTCTTTTGTCATATAATGGAATCCTGGTAAACAAAGACCAGGTCATATTATTTGGGAAAAGTTGTTCCAGCGTTTAAAGGTAGAGATGAGGGTTGGGATCCGTTGGGACTTGGTGGTGGGATTGTTTTCGCTGGGAGTGAAGCTTGTGAATGCTCTGGTATGTGTGTTGACAGTACTCATCGTTGCTCAGTATGTATGTGACATGCGCAGTGAAACTTTGATCAAGAAGTACGTTGCACCCCCACTCTTGCTCAGTGATGACGTCAGCAGTCCCCCGGAAATGGATTCAGCAGCAGAAGAAGGAGAAATCAGCCTGGCTAACATAATGGCCGGCAGTGACATATGTTATCAAATTATGCACTATAGGACCACATCTTGGCCAGCAGAACTACAGTATGACATGGTTAAACGTTCCTTAAATAGACTGTATCTTAAGGATAAGAGGGGGCTGAGAAGATTGGATGTGAGGAAGATGGGGAGGTCACCCAGGGGCATGTGTCAACCACAAGGAAAGGATAACAAGTAATCCATTTTGACCATGGCAACCATTTTGTCTGTTCCAATATTTTGAGTAAATGTAGTATGTATGATGTATGTAAGATGTACGTGTTGTGCAGTCGCTCCTAGGAAATATTAACCACCACCAACTTATTCTCAGAAATAGAATTTGCCCGCTTTTCAAATAATGACCACCCTACCTAAGCAAAAAATACAAAATCGAAGGGCATTAACCATTAAAAGTAGCTCAGCTAAGAGAGTTGCTGGAGGTCTAATACCTTTTTTAGGAATATATGATTTATATGCAAAAATTAGATCTTTTGGTGGTAGATATAGATGCCACTTTTAACAATACTAAAGATGCTATTTTAAGGCTTAGCAACAAATTAGAGTAACAGTATTGCATTATTGTATGGTATAATGGCAATTGTTGGACTGTACTGGTTTTTTTTTTTTTTAACTTGTATTTTTTATTGTTTTTCTGCATCTCCTGTCCACCGAGTGAACAGCATCCTAAAAGATACCTTTATGTGCCTTATACCCTCTCACGTTTGTGAGTATTAATTATTGAGCCAAGACATTATATCCTGATCATAATCTTAACAATATTGCACTATCACGATTTATATTTCTTTTCACATATTGCGCTTCCCGGACACTTCATCATACAGTGCAGGCAGTGTCAGGACCAATCCTGGGATTTTCCCCACACTAAGCAGCTGCCTTCAGTGACAGGGGAGGAGGCGGGCTAAGGCCCGTGTTCTGCCCAATCCTGGGTTTAAACCTTGTACCTTCCTCATCGGTACTTAAGGAGCTTCACATCTAAATTGAGTAGTGCCTCTCCCCCTGAGAGAGGCTGGTAGTCATGCAGAGGTGTGTAGGGACCTGACACCTACGGTCCCCTCCCCTTGGGGGAGTGAGGAGTGATACCATACCCCTGACTCTTATTAGGGAGTCAGGAAAGAGCTAGGACTGCCCTGGGTGCCCTTGGCCTGGGGTGGATGTCCACGGACCATCCTAAAGCTGGAGACTGGTTATACTGTGCTAAAGCAGATACCAGTTTTGTTGCTGTGTATGCAGAAAGGAAATAAAGTGTTCCAGTTAACTATACTCCTGCCTGAGTGTGCAATCTATCTGGGGGAGTGGAATTAAGTTCTCCTGCTGGGATTGTCTCCACATCCCTGGAGCCTGCATCAGGTGGAGGCACTGTACCATGTGAGATAAAGATCAGTATTCTACCCCAGAAGCCTGTCCTGTCTTCCCCAATGACACAGGCGGAAAGCTCAGCGTCCTGTGAACCTGCAGGTAATCAGCACTACAACACTAGTAGTAGCGTGATCTCCCAAAGGGTGGGGGAAACAGCGTTACACGTGTATAATACAAAGAGAGCTACAAGCATACAAGGAGAGTAATTATTGTGTGTTAGAACACAATGTAGCAAAAGTGTGTAGCCATGTCTGGTTTTGGCAACTACTCTGACCTGCCTAACATGTAAGTCCTGGTACAGTGCAGGTAGTGTTAGGCCCAACCTGGGTTTTCCCCAGCAGAAAGCAGCTCTTTGAGTGACAGGGAGAGGCGGGACAAGGCCTGTGTTTTACCCAAGCCTGGGCTCAGACCTTGAACCCTCCCCCAGGGACTTAAAGAGTTGCACTTCCTAAATTTAGTTAGTTGCCTCTCCCTTTGAGAGAGACTGGTCCCACAAGAGAGGTGTTCAGGGCTCTGTCACCTACTGTCCACTCCCTTAGGGGAGTGGGAGTGAGGACCATACCCCCTGCTCTATCAGGGAGTAGGGGAAGAGCTAGGACCGACCTCTGGGGCACATGACTGGGGATTTGAGTCCAGGAACCATCCTGAGGCTGGAGACCAGTGTTAAAGTATGCAGTGCTGCCTGTATGCTGTACTATATAATGGAGCAGAATAAAGATGTTCCTGTTATCGAATATAATCCTGCCTGGACTGCAGTCTGTCATGGGGGGTATGAAAGAGTTCTTCCGCAGGGGTTCCTTCAGCTCTCCTGGAGCCTGCGGCAGATGGAGGCACCATCAGTGCCTCCAGTAGTGCTGAAGGCAGTCCCTGTGAAAGAACTCGCTCATGCTCCCCCTGATAGACTGCAAACTCAGGCAGGAGTATATTATTTTAACAGGAACAGTCTTTATTCTTTCAGACACAAATGCAGCATACAGTCAGCCACTGCATACACTAACACTGGTCTCCAGCCTTAGGATGGTCCCTGGACTCAACCCCCAGGCATGGACCCCAGATGTCGGTCCTTGCTCTTCTCCTACTCCCTGATGGAGCAGGGGGTATGGTCCTCACTCCCACTCCCCTAAGGGAGGGAATAGAACGTGACAGAACCATGCACACCTCTTATGTGGGACCTGTCTCAGGGGAGAGACACACTAACTACATTTAGGAAGTTCAGCCCCTTAAGTCCCTGGGGGAGGGTCCAAGGTCTGAGCCCAGGATTGGGCAGAACACAGGCTTTGTCCTGCCCCCCCCTGTTACTCAAGAGAGCTGCTCACTGCTGGGGGAGAACCCAGGTTTGGCCTAACACTGCCTGCACTGTACCATGACTTACATGTTAGGCAGGGCAGGGTAGTAGCCAAAACCAGACATGGCTACACTCTCCCTCTAGTGGAAAATCCAACGTTCCCGCTTGGAACTGAATTTAGTGTACCATCCTTCGGTTGAACAACCTGAAACAACACAAACAGTTATACCAACAATCTATGGCATACAATTGATAATACTTTTAACTCAAAACCAGTATGCAATTAATTACATACACTCTTATAACAGGGATGAGGCCCAGATCCCTCCCAACATGGAGAACCTTCAACCAATCAGTAGTAATGAGGCGGTCAGGCTTTTTAACCAATCTGCCCATATGGGCAGGGACAGTGACCGAATATACCCTCTTTGGATTCCTTTCAGATAGAGTAGAGTACCTATCTAAGTAGATACCCTGGCCTATCATTCATACTACCACTTGGTAAATGACCTGGTCTTCAGTGTGGAAGATACCCACATTTAGAGGTCAAATAGGCCCCTACAGCATCCTTTAGCCACCTATCCCTGTTAGCCTCTGTGACGATAATAGGTAATCTGGCCTGTAATAAAGGGGTTATACCCGACTAGTTACCCCTAATTCGTGTTGGGAGAGAAAGGGTTACTGTAAAATGTATAATGTACTATGCATGTGTATTCCAAAGCACTTTATTCCCTATTAATTCAATTCCCAAGTCTAGTTGAGCAGACATTATGAGGTAAAGTGTTTTGTGATCTATGTGTAAGCACTGTGATGTAATTTGGGAGTCAGCCCTGTAAAATGTTCATTGAATTATGTGACTGTATGTACTAATTTCTAAGATAGCAGACTTGTAATGGGATTTGCATCTGAGGTACATTTGTATGGAGAGGACTCTGACTTAATCAACTGAGGTTCCTGCAGATAAATGTGTATTGAGACAATGGTTGGGAGCGTGGAGGTGTTACAGACCTTTGATGAGTGGACAATCAGGTTTGCTCTGATTGTCCAGCAGCACCTCCCATGGAAAGGATAGCCACAGAGCCCTATATAAGGAGGGATGCTGATCAGAGAAGCAGATTTACATGCAAAGAGACACTCTGGGAAGGAGTGTGACGTTCGTGACTGATCCAGCACGGGAGAATTGCTAGCCAGTGTTATTCTTGGACATTTCACCCTGTTATTTACCCGTAAGTGTTATGTTCAAGTGTTATTTGTGTTACAGTGTTGTGTTTGCCTGAAAGGGAATAAATCTTCAGTTTATTTTATCATTTTGTCTGTTCAATCAGTGCCCGGTATATTCGGCGTGGATTATGTCTGGTCTACCGTGACAGCCTCGATCTCCTGCATGATGGGCTCGGGGACATATGGAAAATCGAACCCATGGGACTGCCTATGTATATTTTTATACAATCAACCGATCAGCACGGCAGAGCTTAGTTCGTTTTTGGCCGCAGGCCTGGCCTGGCAGTACCCAGAACAAGGGCTCCTGTGAAGGTTGTTCATAAAAGTTAATAACTAAACCTGTGGGTTGTATAACTGCTAACTTGATTTCTTGCTCCCTCCTCCTGATAACCTTGGCAGCTTCCTCTATGGAGAACTCCCCTTCCTCCCACCAGAGGTCAACTATATCCCCACTGATTATTAGAAATCATGTAGGGGACATTACCCTGGAACATTGGGTCCCACCTTGGCAATACATCATGTATTCAGCATGACCCGACGAATCAGTCTCAGAGGCCCCAGAGGTTACCCTAGATGATACCCCTGATTCCTCAGATTTAAATTAGGCAGTTGACTTCCCCCAAAAGAGATTGCACTTGTGGCCGACACCTCCCCATCTGAACAGACTTCATCGTCCACCCAGTCTCTAGTCCTGAGAGGGTTTAAAGACGTTCTTGATTTTCCCGGCCTGGGTATTAATACAGATGCAGCCGACGTTATTTGAACACTTCACGTGTTGTATACCTCGGAATACCCATGTCATGGCGCGTGATTTCTTCCAACCGTAACGCCTTTAGACGTGAGTGCAGGCGACTGCAGAAAATGGCATTTTAATGTCCTGGTTTTTAAACACCTGAAATTGACACAGTAACACAGTACTGTACACATTACAATTCATTCATTTCATTGCACACAAAGAAACAGAATCCATGAAATTCAAACAAAGCAACCGCGATAAACACGTGTGCATGAGGCGATTGGCCGCGGTAATGCCGCGTGGAGTACAGCAGCGCACACGAAAACGGCGCCGTGATTTGTTCAAATAACGGCCTCTGAATCTGCCCTGCATCTGCCCTTCATCTGCCAGGGGTGATAGTGGGAAAGGCCTTAGGCTTCGCAGTGTCTCTGGGTAAATCAATGGCTTTTGGCCTAATCTGGCCTGCCACAGCCCGCACCTGTTGTGGGTCATGGTCCATAGGGACCTTGCGGCCCCGGCCCTTGACTTGGTCATAGTACCGCTGCAGGTTGGCCTCAGAAAGGGCTTACTCACCGGAGCTGGCACCAGAGCGTCCTCTTCCGCACGGCGGTCGCCTCAATGATGATGTCATCTGGTCACACCGGACTGGCGTGGAGGTCCTCTGACTACACCGGAAGTGCGTTGACATCCTCCGGTTGCACCGGGTGTTGCCGTCCTTTGCGCTGGAAGAGGTACCGGCTAGTACCTCCTCACAGGATGCCTCCGCTGGAGCCTGGAATGTAGAATCAGGATGATCCTCACCTCTCTGCTGGCTCCTGGCCGGCGCTTGATCTTCTCTGTCGGCCACAGGTACGTCCGCTGCAAGCGTGCTGGGAGCACCACGTGTGTAGCGCTCCTCCGCTGCTTGGGTCGCACCGTCACTCGCTGTGACATCTGGATCGAACTCCGCTCCCGCTCAGCTTTGAAGGTGGGGGTTTCCTCCACAGCTTCGCTGGTGTGATGCTCCGGCCGGACTTGGCTAACAGTACCCACTACTATCCGTACCTCTCCTGCCCCGGCCCGGACATCCAGACCATTCTACTCTCAAGACGTGCCCTCGTGGCTGTGGGTGGCGTTATACCGTGGTCCCGCCTCGTTTGTGGTGAGCACTACCTGACATACTGCTGCGGCCGAGTTTATTTGAGCATTTGCCCGGTCTCGGCCGCAGCAGTAACCAGGCGCGCGCCGGGATGTGCCTGGCGCGCGCCGAAGCCGCGGAGGAGCGCCCTCCGATCGGGGCTTTCTCCCTCCGCTCGCCGGGTCCGCCGGGTCCCTTGGAACCCCCTGCCGCTGTCCCCCACATCGCGGGACACCAGGCTCGGGGGAGCCCTGGACGCGCGTGCAGGGGGCGCAGGCACCCGATGACGCGTGACCGCGCGTCGATGACGCGCGGCACACCGAGGGAGTGCGGCTAGCATGCCGGGGCATCCCCAGGCTTGCGGAGCTAGCCGCACTCAAATAAAATGTGCCGCCTCTGTATCTCCGCCGAAAGGAGAGATTTCGTAATGTCCTTACAGGATTCGCTCGGGAATCCTTAGCTCAAACGATTTCTGTAAGAGGGGTACGATCCTTGGTTACGATGTTGTTGACCCCTCACACTCCGGAACCGCTGACGCTAACACTTGGACGTTTCCTGGTGGATCTTAGGTGAATCTGACTGGGATTGCGCTGCAAGCATCTTTATAGGGTTAATGGTCCTATTCCTAACATGCCATGCCAATCCTCCCATGGGAACATATTTTCCCACCTATCCCAGACTGGCCAGGAGTTGCTAGAATGGGCAGAAGTTGCTTCCCGGTCTGCTAAGAGTATGTGTGAACCTCACACCTGAGTTACTTAGTATACCGGGCCCAACCTTTTACCTGGCGACAATAAGTCTGGCGTTTGACTACCAAGTGTGAAGCGCCCATACTTCACACCGGTATCTGGTACTTACAAATATCCCGTCCACCCTAACACCTCGGGTTTCTGAGGTGTTTCAACTCGGACTTCTCTAGACACTTTGGCACCAGCCTAGCAGGGTGCCCTTTAAAGTACGGAGAAATTAGAGTGCTTGCTCTTTCCTCGGGCAAGTTATCCACTTAATTGAAAGGGCTCTGTGATGTGGGTTGCGGTTTGACCTATAATCGGTCTGGGTTACAAGCCGGCATACAATGTATCTGTCCTGGCTTTGATCGGTAACCGCAGACGCGCGCCACCAATTCAACTTAAGTGGATTACGAGATGGCAGGATACCATGTATCAAGAAAGCACTTCAGCTAAACCACTTATTCAATTAACTTTGCGGTTTCAACGTCTGTGGTCTGGAAACTGATACCCATCTTTAATACAGCTACTTATTCACTGGCACACTTCTTCAATTTAGCGCTTGGCACAGCGCTAGAAGCGCTTGTCGCAGATACAGGTGGCACATTTCTCATTCATTCCTTTAACTGCAGCTAGCTGCTAAGCTGCAATAGAGGGACAATAAAGGTTGTGTAGGGGAAAATATGGCGTTATGTTGGCAATACATTTTAACCCCTTCTGTCCCAGCACTGTTTAGGGTTAACCAGCCGGGCATAATACCTTTATTATTGGCCTGGTTAACCCTTCCACCACCACACCGCCATTTCGGTTTGAATAAAGTACATTATGCAGCTCCCTTTTTGGGGGCCGAGATGTGCATGGCTGCAGCTCCTGAAGCCGAGGTTCTGGTCACCCGCGGATGGGGCTGCCCCTCCTCAGATACCTGCCCGTTCATGCAGCATAGTATAGCTGGGTGGGCAGTAGTTTCCCTGGGGATGCATCGGAACTACCCCCACCTCCTTCATGGTATAGCTGGATGGGCAACATTCTCCCGGGGACGCATCAGGGAATTACCCCCACTCTTCTTCATAGGATAGCACCGTACGGCTCACAGCTCTCCTTGGGAAGCCTAGGGGTACCGATCCCACATTGCTTCTTAGAGTAGAACCACGCATGGCGGCCCCTCGCTAAGGGGACCGCCATAGTATATCTGCAGCTCGTCAAGCAGAGAGACCTAATTGCCCCTCCTAAGATACCTGCCAGTATATACAGGACAGAGGATAGTGCAGGGCTGCATGGCACAGGCCACAGTCCCCTGGACCCCTAGAATACTAAAAGCGAATTGCACATACTGTATAGGTGAATGGTGACAGAGGAGCATGTCTCCTGTTCTGCTGTAAAAGCCTGTCCTGTTGCGCATCTCAGCAGTGCCTCCAAATGTAGCAGTTTTTTCCCCACCCTCTGGGAGATTCCCCGACTACCAGGTGTATAGTGGTGTTGAGTACCTGTTGCTCACAGAAGGTCTGAGATCCCCCTGATGTTATTGGGGAAATAGGACAGGCTTTAGGGGTAATGGTGGTTCCCCTTCACTCATGGTTCAGCGCCTCCAACTGTCGCAGGCTCCAGTAGTGTGAAAGAACTCGCTCATACTCCCCCTGATAGACTGCAAACTCAGGCAGGAGTATATTATTTTAACAGGAACAGTCTTTATTCCTTCACACAGGAATACAGCATACAGTCAGCCACTGCATACACTAACACTGGTCTCCAGCCTTAGGATGGTCCCTGGACTCAACCCCCAGGCATGGGCACCAGAGGTCAGTCTTTGCTGTTCCCCTACTCCCTGATGGAGCAGGGGTATGGCCCTCACTCCCACTCCCCTAAGGGAGGTGATAGAAGGTGACAGAGCCCTGCACACCTCTTATGTGTTCCCTGTCTCTGTCAGGGGAAAGACACACTAACTAAATTTAGGAAGTGCTGCCCCTTAAGTACCTGGGGGAGGGTCCAAGGTCTGAGCCGAGGATTGGGCAGAACACAAGCCTTGTCCCGCCCCCCCTGTTTCTCGAGCTGCTCACTGCTGGGGGAAAACCCAGATTGGTCCTAACACTGCCTGCATTGTACTAGGACTTACATGTTAGGCAGGGCAGGGTAGTAGCCAAAATCCAGACATGGTATGAGAGTTACTCTTTTTTGTGACTGTTGATATATGAGGCACATTATCCCTTACTGACATTTACACTTTATGCATGTTACTGTGCCCTCTATCTTGACTTCATTATCCTCATGGCCATTTAGTTTACGGAGGATCATTAGTTGTCTCCATTCACTTTCAGTGATCTGTCTCCACCCTATGTTACCTCTTTAGGTGGGAACTTCAGCAGAATGTGATATATTAGTCCGGTCTCTTCCCAGGGTTGAACAGTATAGGTTTGTCCCTTTGAGGAGTTGCTTAGGAGTTCCCCTCCTTTTAACTCTTTCTCCCCTGTTTTTATTGCTTCATTAATAAATTGACATTATTGTTTTTGGTATACCCGTGTGCTCCCTCTGGGAATCTTGTTGCTTGCACATTACCATTATCCCTGGAGCACCGCTAGTATTCACTATATTACACTTTTACAGCTAGCTTTTGGGTACCATTTATTTAGGCCTGCATGCAGTATTTTCTGTGTGTTTTTATATATATATAAAAAGGGTTACTGTAAAATGTATAATGTACTATGCATGTGTATTCCAAAGCACTTTATTCCCTATTAATTCAATTCCCAAGTCTAGTTGAGCAGACATTATGAGGTAAAGTGTTTTGTGATCTATGTGTAAGCACTGTGATGTAATTTGGGAGTCAGCCCTGTAAAATGTTCATTGAATTATGTGACTGTATGTACTAATTTTAAGATAGCAGACTTGTAATGGGATTTGCATCTGAGGTACATTTGTATGGAGAGGACTCTGACTTAATCAACTGAGGTTCTGCAGATAAATGTGTATTGGAGACAATGGTTGGGGCGTGGAGGTGTTACAGACTTTGATGAGTGGACAATCAGGTTTGCTTGATTGTCCAGCAGCACCTCCCATGGGAAAGGATAGCCAGAGCCCTTATATAGGAGGCGATGCTGATCAGAGAAGCAGATTTACATGCAAAGAGACACTCTATATGTATATATATATACAATCAAAAAATAAATAGATGATACCGTTCTGTGGCTAACGAAATGCTTTTATTTGTGCGAGCTTTCGAGATACACTGATCTCTTCTTCCGGCGATGTTACAATGAATGAAGCAAGCAAAAGCTATACTATGATACCTCTACATGTATATAGATAGATAGATAGATAGATAGATAGATAGATAGATAGATAGAAAAAAGAAAAATCTGCAGCACTCACCAGATTTGATCAATATTATATCAGGCCCTAGGGGCTTGAGAAGGGACCTGGAGGTCTGAAACGTTGCTCCATTTTCCTTGTGTTTACCCCCTGATGCTTGCAGATGAATTAAACCTGATCTAATATTGATCAAATCTGGTGAGTGCTGCAGATTTTTCTTTTTTGTATATATCTATTTTGTTGCTGGGTGGTGATCCTGGCTGCACTGCTAGCACCCTGATCTACTTAAATAAGTTATTTGTCTTACCTTACCCATATACTGTAGTGTGCCCTGCACATTTTGTGTTATGTATGTATGTGTATATATGTATGTATGTGTATATATATATATATGTATATATGTGTATATATATATATGTGTGTATATATATATATATATATATATATATATATATATATATATATAACAGCTGGTGAAAACATTGGCCTTACATTTGTGAAAAACGACAGTCAATCCAAGCGCTTCTCCATTGAGCTATCAATAAATAGGAAAATAAATATACATAGTGAAAACTAAATCTACAAGCAATGGGGGAGCGTGGGATTAGAAAAACATACAAGAATAATAAAAGAACAATAAAATTACTGTGGTTACAACAATATTACTGGGGGTTGGTGAAATTACTGAATACACTTACACGGCCATGTGCAAGTGGACACGGTATATGGTTTCTTTAAGCAATTCCAGTCATTTCCAACATCACCACATATGGTGGTTCAGAGGGTTTTGAAATAAATATATAAATATATCTGTACTCACACGGCCGAGTGTGAGTCCTTGCAGGAAATTGGTAACTTTGGGGTTAAATTAACCCATCCGCATCTCCCCCCAGTGTGGACTCTTCTTCAATTGCAACCAGCATGGGGTTCTAACCCCGGTCTTGGGCATCAGATGGGGACTCTCCCCAGTGGTGGTAATAGGGGAGGGTAGTTGGAGAAAGTGAGGCACGTTGTCAGTGCGGTTTAAAACACATTTATTAGTTTAAAAGCAATTGATAAAACAGGACTCACATACATACATAGAAGTTGGACCCCTGGCCTCCTCGTGCAGTCCAGGATACAGTGTAAGCAGCCGTTTTTGCCGATCACGCGTCCGTGATGCAGGAGAAAAAAAACACCTTTCCTCCTTGGCTGCAATGGCTGCTTGGTCGATCCGGCTACGGGAGCCACGTTGGGTCAAATTCAGCTGGGACTTAGAGCTACGCGTTTCGCCGAGTCATCGGCTTCCTCAGGCTCATATGCTGACGTAGGGGGGGTCTCTGAGTTTTATATAGACCCCCTGTGTAATCAAAGTCTGATTGGGGCGGGCTGTATTTAATGAAGCCCTCATTACAATGTTTTTCTGATGAGATATACATATTTAATGTTCTGTAATCACACTGTATTGTCTTTCAGAATTGGATTAAACTAAAACAATCATGTATACATAGATTAATATCCTACCTATCAGGGGTTAATTTATGAGTGCAGTAAATTACATGGTTCTTAATTCTTTTATAAGATAATTTGATCAGAGCCTTATTAAATCTATTTTTAAACTTCACACACATTTCAACAATTTTATACAAATTCCATTAAAATTAACAGGTATTGTGATTTAAGACCTCCAATGAGGTCCATCTAGTCATATGGCAGAATTGGTCATATGAAGTTTACAGCTCACAGTGTACTAGCTTCTTAAATCTAAACATTTTACTCCCATGTAGATTTACAACTACATACAAATTGGTTAAAACATTTTGGTTATAAAATTGCCCAAATCCTTTAATGTAAAAAGCAGATAACCCATCTCTGCCAGGGTTATGCAGTAGTTAAAAACAATTATAAATGGATCATACGCAATATGTTCCATATTTTAGATTGATCCCTTTTCAATATATTATAAAAGTCAAATCACACAAAACATTATAATCACTTAAAATCTAACAACTATGGACTAAAAAACTAAAAACAGGACTGACAACTAAAGAGAGAACTGACGCTGAACAAAGAAGGAAAATCTAGAGAACTGAAGAGGGAAGGGAACTAAAAGAAGGGAACTGTAAAAGAATCCTGTATATTAAGCTTAAGGTAAGCGCCAGGTTTTTTCCTATTGTCTCTCTGTTCTATCCCTCACCGTTGGCTGCCACCTTATAGTTTACTATCTATGAACATGGCTGATATGGAGGTGGAGGAAGAATCAACCACCCCCGTAGACAGCACACCAATTGTCATTACACAAAGTGTGTTCGTAAAAAGGTCACTGAGATCCAATGATATAGAGAGTAAATTGAGTGTTAAAGAAGAAATTAACACCTCTGACACAGTTAAAACAGAATTCGAGAAACTTGATAAAATAATGAAAAAAGAAGTATGTATTCTTCTGGACAAAACATATCTAGAAGAATATTTAAGGGTTGCAAGGATCCCTAGAGGTCTCAGAGTCTCTAAACCTTCCTCCTTTGAACTCACAGAAATAGAGTATGCCTGCATGTGGGAGAAAATACAAGACACATGTAGTATAGAGTTAATGAAGCTGCTCATATCCCACCATGAGTTAACTCTTGAAAGGTTAGATACAGAAATAAATCAGATTAAGGCTGTTTTGGAGCCCCTTATGAATTGCCCCAGCTTTAACACCCTGAACAGCAAACTCTCCGCAGAATTGGATTCATTAGAAAGAAGTGTCCTTATAAATAAAAATAAAAAATTTGTAAGGGACGAGGAGGATTACAAGGATGGAAAGCAGAGAAAGTGGGACAAATCGATGACAAGGGAACCAAATAAGAGGGATAGAAGCAACTCAACGTTAGGCAGAGAGAAGAAGGTACCCCCTAAACCTCTAGATATTAAAAAAAAGCCCCGCTAAACCTGTAGTTTTAATACCTAAGAAAGACAAAACAGGAGATAGTAGCGGGAATGTCCATGATCAAAAACCCACGTCTAGATATTAGCATGAGGATAGACGGAGGGAGAAATATCCCGCGAACACCTACAAAAAGGGGGGTTCCTCAAGGTATGATAAAGATTTTATAGGGGAGACGGAAAGAAGATATCCCAATTACTATAGCAGGGGAGGAGGTGACCATTATTCATACAACAGGGATAATAGGTATACCAGGGATGACCGTAACTATAGATGGGAACGTTCCCCAAGGCGAGACCGTTCAGCAAGGCGGGATCGTTCACCGAGGAGAGAAAGATCACCAAGGCGTTCTAGAGAGGTAATGTCGAGGGAAAGGTATGAGAATAGGAGAGAAGGAAGGGACCACAGGGATAAGAGAACTGAATATGGGGCACCCAGAAACCCTATTTGGGAACGCACAAAAGGCCCCAGAGCTGGGGTCTCTTTTTTAGAACAGGCACCACAGGGAACAGTGGAGATAAAAAACAGGTTCTCCTGCCTGGACGATCCAGGGGTATCGGAGACACCTGAAGGGAAGGGAAGGAAAAGAGACAGAGAGGGAAGAGAGGAAGAAGAAAATGTAGGGAGCAAAAAAGCAGCACGCTAAAAGGTGTTTTTAACTTAAGTTCGAAAACATTAGACAAGGTGCAAACACAGGTACTAGCGAAAGGACTTAATTTTGCGCCTGCACGGGGGCCTAGTGGCTTCGATCTTTTTATTGATGCACAAAAATATCTACGGCAATTAACGATAAAAGGATTTTTTATTAATAAAAGTACCCTAGGATGTAGCCAAGACCAGTCTATTAAATTAACGAAGGAATCAGAATCTGAAGATACCCCCAAGGATGTGTTCATACACTCTAACCTTAAGAATAAATCAAATTTCTATCCAGCCCATTGTAAAGGGCATTATCTGGAGGTGTTTAACAAACTTATTATGGACGATTTTGAAAAACTTGCATCCAAGAAGGGTAAACATCGAGAAAATTTAACTAAGGAGGAAAAGCAAGCTCTAAAAACACTAGCATTACAATTAAATCGGAAGACAAAGGGGGAGGTGTCGTTATTATGGACACCAGTTATTACCTCTTTGAGTGTCTTCGTATTTTAGGTGATGAGACAACTTATGAGAGGTTGACACAAGATCCTTCAAAGGCATACCAGGAGGAACTGAGACAGATTCTGAGTGAAGCAAGGGACGTAGGGATCTTGGGTGAAAAGGAGTTCAACTATCTATTTAAATCTGAACCAGTAAAACCAGTGTTCTACTTTTTACCCAAGATCCACAAAAATCGTCACTGGGTATAGGACATACACACACACTCACACACTCACACTGACAGACACACTCACAGACACACACAGTCACAGACACACACACACAGTCACAGACACACACACACAGTCACAGACACACACACACACTCACAGACACACACACACTCACAGACACACACACTCAAAGACACACACACACTCAAAGACACACACACTCAAAGACACACACACACTCACACAAGGGATGTTGCACATGAGATAGGTACTGAGGGTTTGATCTCCCCGGGGGTCCCGCTGTAATTACCTGCCCGGGGCTCTCCTCTCTCCCCTTGTCCTTCTCCTCGGCAGCACTTCCACCTGCCTGTGTGACGCAAGTGCCACGCGAGTGCCGAGCCACGCCGCCGACACCTCCCCCCGAAGTGGACCATTTACCCCTCCTGTGGCTTTTTAGGGGACCGGACAGTCATTACTCTATGTTGATCTTTGGATTCCTGCTGCGAGTATTAGGATCCTCTCTCCCCTTTTTCCGTTTTACAACTAGGATTGCCATTGGTTTGGGGTTATTACACATGTTGTGACAGTGATAGGTGTTTTCGACTGTTATCCCCGTTTGTTTTTATATGTATGTTATTATTTTTCCCTTTTTTTCAATTGCTATCTTTATCCATTATCAATAAACTTTTTTGCTATTATACCTTTATGTGATCAGAGTGCTTGTTCTGGGATTTCTTTGTCTTTTTTGTGTATATATATGTGTGTGTGTGTGTGTGTTTGTATGTATATGTATATGTATATATATATATATATATATATGTGTGTGTGTGTATATATATATATATATATATATGTGTATATGTATATATATGTGTGTGGGTTGAAATGTCTCTCTCTCTCTCTCTCTCTCTCTCATATATAACTGTATGTGTGTATATATATATATATATATATATATAGCAACTGTAAATATTACTGTATGTTCATTTGCATGTCTTAGACAGGTCTGCAACCCTGTCTTTCCCCCTTTAATCACACAGCGCTCGTATTACACAAGCAAATCCTCAAGCCAATGCATACTGTTTTAAAGACAGCTTTTAAACAGAGGCTGGGATGAGATGCAAAGCCAGTAACCCACTCATAGACATGTTTCAACCTTGATGGGTATCATCAGTGTGAGGTTGGTTGTGCTGGCTATATAACGGAAATAGCCGGGTTAGTCCAGTTGCAATAGTGCAGAATAAATGAGTTCTTCAGTTTTAGGTGATACCTTTCTTATCAGCTGCATGCTCCTTACACGGAGAAGCGTCTTAAAATGAGGTAAATACAACCTCAGATGAACAACAACACATGACATATTACACCGTGGCATGATTTATTTAACAAAACTAAAGCCAAAATGGAGAAGCCATGTGTGAAAAACCAAGTACACCTTATGATTCAATAGCTTAAAGAACCACCTTTAGCAGCAATAATTTGAAGTAATCATTTTCTGTATGACTTTATCAGTCTCTCACATCATTGTGGAGGAATTTTGGCCCACTCTTCTTTACAACGTTTCTTCAGTTCATTGAGGTTTGTGGGCATTTGTTTATGCACAGCTCTCTTAAGGTCCATCCACAGCATTTCAATGGGGTTGAGGTCTGGACTTTAACTGGGCAATTGCAACACCTTGATTCTCTTCTATACTTTGGTATACAGAGGAGTTCATGGTCGACTCAATGACTGCAAGGTTCCCAGGTCCTGTGGCTGTAAAACAAGCCTAAGAATCACTGTGGTGGTAGGGGTTGCTGGCATCACAAAAGTGTTATGAAGCCCAGCTAGCTACCCCTAAATCTATGTAACCTGGCCACCTTTGTAAGGCTTATTTTGGCCAAATGTATTTAATATCTGGTGAAGAACTGGGAATGTGTAAATGTATTTCCATGTCTGTAAGAATGTATTTCAGTCTGTATTTGTTATCCCACAGTTTAGTGAATCAACATTCTTCTGTAAATGTGCTTTGGGTGTCAGCCCTGCTAGAAAGCAAATTAGATATTCCATGGTTACTGTCATTTCTATGGAGAATGCAATCCACTTAATTGAAGCTTTCTATAAAATTGATAGGATTAGAGACAGCTAGGTGTCGGGACTCCTGGGAGGAGATGAAAGGCTGCTGATCAGATCTGGGAGTAATAACATTGTATTGCACATACTCTGATTTAATCAGGGATGGGTTCTTCGTGCCCTCTGGCTGTTGTGGCACAAACATAATCAATGCTTTGATTGTCCAGCAGCCCCCTCTCATGTAAATGATAACCACAAAGGGATATATAAAGGGGTGCTGCTGATCAGATAATCAGATCTACTTTCAGAGAGACACTCTGGGAAGGAGTGTGGAGATTCCCTCAGAGGACCGACTGAGAGACACTCTGGGAAGGAGTGTGGAGTTCTAGCTTCAGAGAGCATCTGAGAGCAAGAGAGGCTAACAGACTGAGAGACACTCTGGGAAGGAGTGTGGAGATCTACCCTCAGAGGACTATCTGAGAGACATTCTGTGAAGGAGTTTGATCTTTTTCAGTGACCAGCTGGAGAGATATCTCAGAGGGGCTGCTGTGTGATCAGCCCTCTGAGATCCTGTATGAGAAGCGGACAGGACAAGCCTTCTTGAAGCATGCCCCTGCACCTAGCAAGGCTAGAGTCTACTCCCCAAGCCCCCAGTTAGTATTGTATCATGTTTGTACATCTTTGTCTGCTGGCGTGCCAGAATAAACCCCATTTTATTCAATAACTTTGTCCTGTCTGATGCTAGTGATCCCGGTGGTTTCGGTGTGAAAGTACTGGTCTCCCGTGACAATCACCCCTCCACCACCGTGCTTGACAGTTGGTATGAGGTGTTTGTGCTGATATGCTGTGTTTGGTTTTCGCCAAACGTGGCACTGTGCATTATGGCCAAACATCTCCACTTTGGTCTCGTCTGTCCAAAAGACGTTGTTCCAGAAGTCTTGTGGTTTGTTCAGCTGCAACTCTGTAGAGTCTGAGATGTAACTCTTGGTTTTTTGCACTTTCTCTGAGCATTCCACGGTCTGACCTTGGGGTGAATTTGCTGGGACGTCCACTCCTGGGAAGATTGGCAACAGTCTTTAATGTTTTCCACTTTGAATAATCTTTCTCACTGTAGAATTATGGACGTTAAATTGTTTGGATATGGCCTTATAACCCTTCCCAGATTGATGGGCAGCAACAATTGCTTCTCTAAGATCATTGCTGATGTCTTTCCTCCTTGGCATTGTGTTAACACACACCTGAATGCTCGAGACCAGCAAACTGCTAAAACTTCCGCTTTTATAGAGGTGGTCACACTGGCTGCTGATCAATTAATCATGGGCATTTGATTAGCAGCACCTGTCTGCTACTTAGCATCTTAATTCCTATGGAAGCAGTAAGGGTGTACTTAGTTTTTCACACATAGCTTCTCCATTTTGGCTTTATTTTTGTTAAATAAAGCATGACACGGTGTAATATGTGGTTGTGTTTACCTAATTTTAAGACCTGCTAAGGAAGAGATAATTCGTATTATGTCGTGATATGTAAAACTATAGAATTCAAAGAGGGTGTACTTTCTTTTTCAAATGACTGTAAATATATATGTGTGTGTGTGTGTGTATATATATATATATATATGTATATATATATTTTTGGGTGATTTGTCGACCACTGTGTGTGTGTATATATATATATATGTGTGTGTGTATGTGTGTATGTGTATGTATATATGTGTATGTATATATATATATATATATATATATATATATATATACTAATGGTAGTAAATGGTAGTAAAGTATAAATGGGACTAATGGTAGTAAAGTATAAATATAATACAATAAATAAGCTTGTGTCAAAAACGAATGTTGTTCTTACTAGGAATTTATTCAATTTATTTTTTAAAAAGCAGGGCTGGGGGCGTGGCTAAGTGGCGAGTAGATTTTTTGGTTCGGCGACTAGATTTTTGGGTGATTTGTCGACCACTGTGTGTGTGTGTGTGTGTGTGTGTGTGTGTATATATATACACACACAGTATCTATATACACACACACACAGTGGTCGACAAATCACCCAAAAATCTACTCGCCAAACCAAAAAAAATCTACTTGCCACTTAGCCCCGCCCCCAGCCCTGCTTTTTAAAAAAGAAATTGAATAAATTCCTAGTAAGAACAACATTCGTTTTTGACACAAGTTTATTTATTGTATTACATTTATACTTTACTACCATTAGTCCTTGTTACATAATTACATGTGTGTGTATATAAATGTCGGATCTAGAAAAAAAAAGCCAGATGTGAATGACTAGTTTCCTGAACCCCTTAACCAGTGCCTGGACGCCCCCGCTTCACAATATCTAAAGCAGCATTCCCACCTGGGATCTTACCTGATCCGCAGTCCCTCAATGTCCAGGCAACCTCATTCCCGAAATGTTATATATTGGAGGGGAGGTGTTCCCTACCTGTCTTCTGCGTTAGGGGGGATTCCGATGTCTCCGGTGTGAAGCTCAAGTCAGATCTGGAAGAAAGCAGTATAGGTTATTTCAGTGTAGTTATAGGGCAGTTAAGATATATAGTGTAAATAAGATATCCAGAGTGCGAGACAGAGAAAGAGTGTGAGAGAGAGTGTGTGACAGAGAAAAGAGAGACAGAGAGAGAGTGTTTGACAGAGAGAGAGAGTGTTTGACAGAGAGAGAGAGAGAGAGTGTTTGACAGAGAGAGAGTGTGTTTGACAGAGAGAGAGAGTGTGTTTGACACAGAGAGAGAGAGTGTTTGACAGAGAGAGAGAGAGAGTGTTTGACAGAGAGAGAGAGAGAGTGTTTGACAGAGAGAGAGAGAGTGTTTGACAGAGAGAGAGAGTGTTTGACAGAGAGAGAGAGTGTTTGACAGAGAGA
>WSYH01004320.1:4964-35674 GCA_036426205.1 Ascaphus truei
GCATGGAAAGGCGTGGTGGCCATATTGCTTCGGGATTAGTGGAGACTGGAGTTGTGTGACACTTGTTTTTTTTTTTTAGAGAACCGACATGCGGGTTCTTCAAATATTAAACGATCATCTGCAGCACTTCACAAACCTCTCGGGTCTCCTCTTCATCTTTACCGTCACTTGACTGTCACTTTCACTTCTATTATTTAACGTGGTTTAGATGTGTATAACGATGCTCTGTCATGTAACAAAGCATGTTAACCCTTGCGCTGCTTAATGATGTATCTCAGTGGTAGCCAACGCCAGTACTTAAGGGCCACCAACAGGTCACGGTTTAAGGATGTCCCTGCTTCAGCACAGGTGGCCCAGCCGTCAGCTGCACCCCCTGTGCTGAAGCAGAGATATCCTTAAACCCTGACCTGTTGGGGGCCCTTGAGGACGAGTTGGCTTCCCTTGATGTATCTGGTACAGTGCTCCAGAGGCCCTAGTGACCCCCCTCGCCCCTCGCCCCACCACCGCCGGACTATCAGTCACCGCCAACAGTGATACCTAACCTGATTGGTGCTCGTGCTGTGGCTGGTCACGGCGGTGACTGACGGGTCAGTTTGCGCCGCAGTGTGACTCCCGGATTACATTTTTAGGAACAACGCCTGGATGCTTCCACCTCTGTCTGCACATACGTGAGACATGCTTGTGGTATTTGCCCTCACCCGTCCTAGAAGCTGCCCTGGGTGTTATTGGCAGTGCCTGACCTTACTCTGCGTTGTGTGAGTGATGAGGCCCCGGGGCTGCAGTCTCGCTTCTCCCTGCTGCGGTCCCACGCACCTCCCTGCATGCTTTGCAATCCACTCCAAGGGAAACTATGCCAGGGACCAGGAACCTGAGCCGGGATCGGCTCCTTATTTCCAGTAAACCGATCCGGGACGCCACTTGCGCGTCTGCTTCACTGCAGGGGGATCATTACACACAGCAGCAGGGCATCCCAGCACACAAGCATGGGCTCGCGTGGCTTCCAATGGTGGCGTTAACATGCAGATCTCGTATCCTCGCTTTGTGATTCCATGTGTGGTTCATTTGTCGCGGTATCTGATCTCCTGTAGTCATTTACTAATGTTTTGGATAAAACCAGCCCTGATTTTACGAGCAGACAATACATGGGTTAAATGCTTTGAATTCAGTGACCTTTTCTTTCCCTCCCATTGATGGTCTTGTCACACGGGCTGTATTTGCATGTCACAGAATGAGCTCTGTGTCCACAGAATCCGAAGCGTTCTTCTCAGCGCGGGACTTCCCATTCTGAGATGGGCCGGGGGATGTACCCCAGCAGCACACAGGACTGTCACCTGTCCCCTACCTGTCTTCTGTAGCCAGCTGTACTTTGGAGAAGCAACTTTGCTAGAGCTCAGCATTCCTGCAGGTGTTTATTTCTTTTATTTATAAAATATTTTACCAGGAAGTAATACATTGAGAGTTACCTCTCGTTTTCAAGTATGTCCTGGGGTGTTACCGGCATACCCCAGTTTAAGGACACTCACTTTAAGTACACTCGCGAGTAAGGACATATCGCCCAATAGGCAAACGCCAGCTCACACATGCGCCTGTCAGCACGTCCTGAACAGCAATACCGGCTCCCTACCTGTACCGAAGCTGTGCGCAAGCGGGGAGACTATAGAGCCTGTTACAAGTGCGTTATTTAGGTCAGCTATGCACGTATATGACGATTGCAGAACAGTACATGCATCGATAAGTGGGAAAAGGGAGTGCTTCACTTTAAGTACATTTTCGCTTTACATACATGCTCTGGACCCATTGTGTATATTAATGCGGGGTATGCCTTTGCTACATAGTTACATACATGCTCCGGTCCCACTGCGTACGTTAATGCGGGGTATGCCTGTGTTACATAGTTACATACATGCTCCGGTCCCATTGCGTACGTTAATGCGGGGTATGCCTGTGTTACATAGTTACATACATGCTCCGGTCCCATTGCGTACGTTAATGCGGGGTATGCCTGTGTTACATAGTTACATACATGCTCCGGTCCCATTGCGTACGTTAATGCGGGGTATGCCTGTGTTACATAGTTACATACATGCTCCGGTCCCATTGCGTACGTTAATGCGGGGTATGGCTGTATAATAATATATTACATTGGCGGCAGAAAACATGATGTGCGTAACAGGAGCTGGGAGAGATGTGTTTCATTCTGTCGCAGCAAAGTACAATATATTTTATACGGCACAATAGGAAACATGGTGGTTACTATAGAAAGCGTAAATATCCTCTGTATGGGCTTCTTAGCCTATTTATCTACGCAGTGCTTTGCGTTGGGTTAGCAGAGTTGGTCTCGCATTGTAAAAGTGTTGAATAAGCGCAAATACATTTCTAAGCTGCTTTGGGAATTGATCTGCACTGTAAATGGTATCAAACAAATGTTTTATGTTCAGCTTTGGTGTTATTTTACTTTATTTCATTCAAATATGCTACAATAATGCGTCAGAAATACTGCCTTATGTTATGTTATGTAATACTGTTTTATGTCGTGCTACGGTATGCGTTGGACATAATATAAGTTAATGAGGGACGCGTTCACACGCTTTGTTCTTACAGGTCCTCTGATTTCTGGTAAACCCCGTGGGCTATGGGGAAATCCAATATATATACGATATCATTATTTTATTTTCTGTTTGCATTGATGGGTATTTTTATCCACCCTCCATCTCCTTGAGAACTAGAATGTCCCCAAAATGTGACGCAGGGCACAAGATTAGAAGGACTGAGGTTTTAATGGTCGGTGGGGACTACTGCAGGGTTTTTTTACTTAAAAAAAAAAAAAATGTCAAACTACAGTACTACATTTTAGGATATTTGAGACAAAACTGTTCAGAGCCTTTAGTAACGTGTCGCTTGTTGGACGTTTCCGTGTGATATCCCGTGGTCTGAGCGGCGCCGTTCCGTTGGAATGAGAACACGACCACGCAGAGAGCGCTTACGCCGACGCGCCGGGGAACCAGGGGGCTCACAATGCAGAGAACGCTTATCGCCGGGGAACCAGGGGGCTCACAATGCAGAGAGCGCTTATCGCCGGGGAACCAGGGGGCTCACAATGCAGAGAGCGCTTATCGCCGGGGAACCAGGGGGTCACATTGGGCTAATGACCACTATCAATGTTAAACGATGCTGAGTAATCCACATGATCGTGTACTTTCCGTCTCTATCTGTATTCCGTGTGCCCGACGTGCACGTTAGATATACAGCAACGTGCCAGAGGTAAAGGAATAAAATATGAATATCAATCTGGTGCTGTTTTTTTGCACAAGGAGTACTCTGATCTAAATGTATGCACTAATGGGTTACAGGTGCCTCCTGCCGTAACCAGTGAGTGTTTCCTGGTAAGATTACTCCGCGGTGATTTACCCCCTGATGTGCTAGTCCTGCATAGCTGGGCACTTAGGATAATGTTGCCCTTTGTTTGTTTGCTGTGTGCAGCCTGCTTTCCCTCTGGCAGCTTGCGGATAATTTAGCATCGTAGCTATTTACTGGGATCAGGGCTTTGCCAAGCGCTTCCTTTGAAGTGTACCTGGGGCCATTTAGTTAGGTATTGCAACAGTAACAGGCAAACGGGCGCTACTGCACAGGCAATCCAAGCGGCCTTTTATTTAGTCTTTAAATCAGATTGTATTAGGGGTCTCGGAGTTGAACCCCATTAATTTCAGCTCCGCGGCCTCCCTACTACCAGAGAGAGACCTCCGTGGGTGGTGCTGGTAGCCGCTCCGCTCGCTAGCTAGCTGGGGTTAACATTATGACCGCTTTTCAAAGCTCCAGCGGGCCAATAGGAAGCCGTGACATCACTTGGTGCGGCTTCCTATTGGCCCATGTGATAGAGCTTTCAAAAGCAGGGGGTCTCTGGCACCCCTACAGAGGCAAGTATCTCTGAAAGCAGGGGGTCTCTGGCGCCCCTACAGAGGCAAGTATCTCTGAAAGCAGGGGGTCTCTGGCGCCCCTACAGGGGCAAGTATCTCTGAAAGCAGGGGGTCTCTGGCACCCCAAAAGGGGCAAGTATCTCTGAAAGCAGGGGGTTTCTGGCGCCCCAACAGGGGCAAGTATCTCTGAAAGTAGGGGATTTCTGGCGCCCCAACAGGGGCAAGTATCTCTGAAAGCAGGGGGTCTCTGGCACCCCAACAGGGGCAAGTATCTCTGAAAGCAGGGGGTCTCTGGCGCCCCAACAGGGGCAAGTATCTCTGAAAGCAGGGGGTCTCTGGCGCCCCAACAGGGGCAAGTATCTCTGAAAGCAGGGGGTCTCTGGCGCGGAAATGAATGGGGTTCATTCCCAGAGACCCCCGCTTCAATCCTCTGGTACAGGAGCAACCCATGCGGCCGTGTCTCTGTAAGGGCACACGTATGTAGTATTAGTGTTGGTAAACCTTTGCATGTGTGGCACAGAGAGCAAGTTACTCCTTTTCCCATGCTGAGGAAGCTGGTATTCTGGCGTTCTCTAAAGAGACCGTTCCTAAAGATACAGAATAATGGGCCTGAATCTGGTAATCTATCTGCAAACTGTCGCCATCCAAAGCAAATCTTACCTTTAAGGACCAGGCCAGGGTAAACTCCAGCACCACGTTCCTGTTCTGGTGATCTAGGGAGGAGGCTCGTTGTCAGTGTGCGGAGAGCCCCTCTAATGTAAGCTCAATCCCCAGGGGTTCAGCTACTTACTGGTGCACGCAAAACCCCACGCACATGGTACAGACATTTATTATAGCTCCCAACGGCAAAGAAATGTTAAATAATAACACATGCGAGTTATTAGTCCAGCGTGCCGGCTACATTGTAAGCAAAGAGCAGTCCTGTAAAAGCAGGCAAACTTCCTCACGGTCCCATACTTCCATATTTCCCCTTGTTTGTATGTCTCTTCTCTCCCTTTCCCCCCGGTTTCCCCCTGGTTTTGATGGGCCGTATTACACATTTTGACTTGCTTAGTGCCTGTATAGGAGCGGATTAGTAGTGTTTTTCCTTTGTGCATATTCTTGCCCTTTTTTGGGGGTATTATCCATTCATTCCCTTTGTTTTTATACGTGTGTTTACCAAAGCGATATGTAGACCTTTTTTTTCTAAGTGACTAGTGTTGGTGCCTTGGTTCCATGTGCTGGACACCCCCTCCTTTTTGTTGTTTGATAATTTGGGGTGGATACTGAGCGATTCCTACCGGTTTTTCCGTGCACTGATTACTGGTGATATTTTCCCCTCTCTTTGGGGTAGTGCTGTATGACCCATATTTTATCCCTATACTTAGAGTTCTGTATTTCCTAAAATGATCAGTTTATTTTTCTAGGATTGATCACCCCAGCGTCCACATTGGGCCAATGTCAATGATGCATGTATGTTTTCTAGCTCTTATCCCGTTAACGATATAACTGCCGCTCGATCACTTTGCGCACAGGCTCATGTGTAGAAACGGTTTCCTCTGCGTCCGAGACTCTTCCGTTCAGCTGCCTGGCGGTTCTGATCCTGACTGGTCCCGGAGGACTTTACAAGTTCTTGTTGCTGACATTCACAGCCCTGATGGAAGCACTAATAATAAAGTGTTCACGTCACTACATCCTGCCATGCAGTGCTAGGGCTTTTATCAGGTGCATGTAGTATGAGGAGCTCATTGGTTCAGATGCTGTCATTCAAAAACCTGGGGTGGAAGGGGATTTAACTGATCTGAATTCCTCTACTTATAGGACACAGTTGATGGTAAAAGAATATATTTATATTCTTGTTGGCATGTTGATTCAGTTTTAATGTGATTGTGAATTCATACGTACAGTCAGTCCTCGTTTTACAACGCTTCGCTTTACAACGAATGGCTTATCCAACGCTATGCAATGCATACCTATATTCATTTTTACAACGCTAAAACGGCTTATCCAACGCTCTTACGACGCTTTGCAAAGTTGTTTATGTGTATATAATAATATAATATATATATATATATAGATAATATATATATTCATTAATATAATTTATATTTAATATATTATATTATTAAATTACATGATATATTATGTTATATTATATATATAATACAGTATATACACTATATAATGTATGTGTGTGCTGCATATCTTATTGCCTGAGTAATTTTTTTTGTGTATTTTAGCATTAAAAATGCCTTCAGGAACGGAACCTTTAATTTAAACAGTGTTCCTATGGGAAAACGTGTTTCGCTTTAAGACGTTTCACTATCCAACGCCATTTTGAGTAACGCATTGTGTTGGATAACCGAGGACTGCCTGTACAGTATAACGCTGCTTTGCGTTTGTCAGAATTTGTTCTGCAAAAGTTGTAATGATAAAACCGTCTTCCTTGCACTTTGCAACCCGTGCGGTTTTTATATGCAGGTTTCAGTGCTGTTGTAAAGGACATTCTTGTATATGGAGGAGGGAGGTCCCTTTAATCCCTGCCGCTATGTTGAAGCCGTGTTTCTATAGTAACTTTGTACCAGCGTTAGTTGGCAGGTACAGGCGTGTGAGTGATAATTGCCACGTGCTGTTTGGTAGTCGTTAGGCCTGATCCAGCCGTCCCTGCTGTTACTGCATCGCTTGTATAATCCCTGCGTGTGCACCTCACACTTCATAACATTAAGACAAGCTTTCTGCTCCACTGGGATCCTATGGTGGAAATCAATTGACCTAGAGACTTGAGAATGGGTAATGAGGCAATTGGATCTACTAAAATCCGAAGGACTTGTGTCCAAGACACAAAGTAGCACATTGGTCCTGGAGAGCACAGAAAGGGTCATACGCGCGAGAGATGCTAATGTGCAAAGATAATAATATAATAATAATAATAATGTTGGCATATATCCCTGCTTTTCTCCTCCATTTGCTGCTGTTTTCAAGATGGGTGTGTGTGTGTTTTGGTACTCAAGTAAAATAGGTGACACACATTTTAGAACTGTGATGAATGGGTTAAATCTGACATCCTTGCTGCACACCATTACATATGAAGCGTTTCCTTTCTTTTTGCTGTTGTCGCCCTTTTTGCTGCTGTCTGACACTTTGGAGATGTGCGTTGCTGGAGGTTTGTCGCCACGGGAAGCCTCTGCTGCCGTTACCGCACATTAAGCGGACACTGCCTCGGTTACACCATGAAATAAACAAGTGACAACTTCTTATAAAATATACAAGTGACAACTCGGCAACAAATAAAGTTTCTGAGAAGCCCGAGGTGGCCCAGCACCACCTGAGCGATCCGTGTAATTACTGTTATTGATGGGCGGCCTTGCTGATTTGCACGTGTGCATTTCACACGCATGCTTCGCTCAGGCTGAGCTTCCCATGCTAATCCCTGCCCCACGTTTGCTTATAGTCACACTATAAGGCCCAGATACACACAGCTCCGTTATTGACGAGGCGTTGATGTTGAGTGCTTACGGGTATCTTCAGAGCTCACGAACGCAGTGTTGAGCGCTATTTTCAGCAAATGATATGCAAAGCCGTGTCCCATCTATCAACACCAACCCACAGAGTTTTATGAGGGAGACCCAAGGGACATAGATATAGATAGGATATATCTCCCCCAAAGCCACCTTCTAGGTGAGGCCGGCGGGACGCGAGTCAGGGCTGTGCTAACTTAACATGGCGTTAAACCTGTGCCAGTGAGAACCAATGGCCGCCGTTAAGGCATATAATGCGCTTTGTGGGTGGCTGTTACCCGCCGGGAACAGAAGGTCCGTGACTTTAATAGACCGTGGTGTATCTGGGCCCACGTACTTTGTGTGGCAGATGAGTTTCTGATGGGTTCCAGTGATGTTCTGTGCAGTGACCCCGCAGTGCTGGTTTGGGGGGCTCTCTGTTGCTGGCCATAGTGATCCTGTGCAGAGTACTCCGTCTGCTCTTCGTAGTGTTGGGCGATTTTATGAAGTAGGTTTTTTTATTTGCAGTGCTGGGGAGGGCTGTATCTCACCTTGGGGTTCTCACTAATCATGGCATTAATTTATTTATTGTACATATATCATTACATTGGGCAGTTCCACGAGAGGGACAATGCGCCTCACAGGCTCGTACCTGTTTTGCTTTAAATGAGCAATTCCCCCTTAAACAAAACTGCGAGGGTTAATGCTATAATAATATATTTGTTGTTTTTCATATTTTTTCCAAACTTTTTTTTTTTGCAGAGTTTTTAACCTTTCCCATTGATATCCATTTTTACTGTGGCCATCTCCCGTGGCAGTGGCCATTTTACCTTCCCAGAGATAAATGTTCAGCAACTAATCTCTCGAGCGCAGCGACCGTTTCTAAACACCATGCATTAGGATTTCACAATGCTAAACCCCAAATATTTCTCTCCTGTGGAACAGAGGGGATTGCTGGTAAATATTCATCTAAAAGGGCATCCGCGACGCGCTGCTGCACGCGTTGACACACTGCACGAGGCGACGCGCTGCACACAGTGACGCACTTCTGCACGAGGCGACGCGCTGCACACAGTGACGCACTTCTGCACGAGGTGACGCGCTGCACACAGTGACGCACTTCTGCACGCGGTGACGCGCTGCACACAGTGACGCACTTCTGCACGAGGCGACGCGCTGCACACAGTGACACACTTCTGCACGAGGTGACGCGCTGCACACAGTGACGCACTTCTGCACGAGGTGACGCGCTGCACACAGTGACGCACTCCTTCCATGGGTTTGCCCACCAGTAAGTTACTACATGTGCTCTGAGTATAGTACCTCGGTCCTTCCATGTGTTTGCCCACCAGTAAGTTACTACATGTGCTCTCAGTATAGTACCTCGGTCCTTCCATGGGTTTGCCCACCAGTAAGTTACTACCTGTGCTCTGAGTATAGTACCTCGGTCCTTCCATGGGTTTGCCCACCAGTAAGTTACTACATGTGCTCTCAGTATAGTACCTCGGTCCTTCCATGGGTTTGCCCACCAGTAAGTTACTACATGTGCTCTCAGTATAGTACCTCGGCCCTTCCATGGGTTTGCCCACCAGTAAGTTACTACATGTGCTCTGAGTATAGTACCTCGGCCCTTCCATGGGTTTGCCCACCAGTAAGTTACTGGCATATGCTTCGGGATATTAAGCTTGGAGAATCTGCGCATGGAAAGGCGTGGGTGCGCAAATTGCTAGGGATTAGTGGAGACTCTGCGCATGAAAGGCGTGGTGGCCAGATTTGCTTCGGGATTACTGTAGAATCTGCCGCATGGAAAGGCGGTGGTGGCCATATTGCCTTCGGTTAGTGGATGAATCTGTGCATGGAAAGGCGTGGTGGCCTATGCCTTCGGGATTACTGGAGACTTGACGCATGGAAAGGCGCGTGGTGGCCATATTGCTCGGGCGGGATATTACTGGAGACTCGCGAAGGGAAAGGCGTGTGGCCATATTGCCCTGGATTAGTGGAGACTCTGCGCCATGGAATGGAAGGCTGGTGTGGCCATATTGCTTCGGGATTAGGGAGACTCTGCGCATGGAAAGGGTTGAGTGGCTGGCATATGCTTCGGGGATTAGTGGAGACTCTGCGCATGAAAGGCGTGGTGCAATATTGCTGCGGGGATTAGTGGAGACTGGAGTTGTGTGACACTTGTTTTTTTGTTTGTAGGAACCGACATGCGGGTTCTTCAAATATTAAACATCATCTGCAGCACTTCCACAAAACCTCTCGGGTTCCTCTTCATCTTACGTCACTTGAGCTGCAGCTTTCAATTCTATTATTTTAACGTGGTTTAGATGTGAGATAAAACGATGCTCTGTCAGTAACAAAGCATGTAACCCTGCGCTGCTTAATGATGGATCTTCAGTGGTAGCCAACGCCAGTAATTAAGGCCACCAACAGGTCCGGTTAAGGATGTCCCTGCTTCAGCACAAGGGGCCCAGCGTCAAGCTGCACCCACTTGCTGAAGCAGAGATGCCTTAAACCCTGACCTGTGGGGCACTTAGGAGATGGGCTTCCCATGGATGTATCTGGTACAGTGCTCAAGAGGGCCCTTATGACCCCCTCGCCCCTCGCCCCCCACCGCGGACTATTCAGTCACCGCCAACAGTGATACCTAACCTGATATTGGTGCTCGTGCTGTGGCTGACGTCACGGCGTGAGACGGGTCAGTTTCGCGCCGCAGTGTTGGACTCCAGGCTTAATTTTTAGGAACAACGCTGGCTGCTTCCACCTCTGTTGAACATTACGTGAGACATGCTGTGGTCTTTGCCCCACCCGTCCTAGAAGCCTGCCCTGGGTGTTATTGCAGGGCCTGACCTTACTCTGGCCCGTTGTTGTTGAGTGATGAGGCCCGGGGGCCTGCAGTCTCGCTTCTACCTGTGCTGGTCCCACGCACTCCCTGCATGCGTGCATCCACTCCAAGGGAAAACTATGCCCGGGACCAGGAACTGAGCGGGAATGGCTCCTTTTTCCAGTAAAGTAACGATCCGGGACGCCACTTGCGCGTCGCTTCACTGCAGGGGGGATCATTAACACACAGCAGCAGGGCATCCAGCACACAAGCATGGCTCGCGTGGGCTTCCAATGGTGGCGGTTAAACATGAGATCTCGTATCCTCGCTTTGTGATTCCATGTGTGGTTCATTTGTCGCGGTATTGATCTCCTGTAGTCTTTACTAAATGTTTGGATAAAACAGCCCTGTGATTGTACTGAGCATGGACAATACCTGGGTTAAAGCTTTGAATTCCGGGACCTTTCTTTCCTCCATTGATGTCTTGTCACACGGGCTGTATTTGCATGTCACAGAATGAGCTCTGTGTGTCCACAGAATCCGGAAGCGTTCTTCTCAGCGCGGGACTTCCATTGAGATGGGGCCGGGATTACCCCAGCAAGCACACAGGACTGTCACCTGTCCCTACCTGTCTTCTGTACCAGCTGGACTTTGGAGAAGCAACTTTGCTAGAGCTCAGCATTCCTGCAGGTGTTTATTTCTTTATTTATAAAAATTTACAGGATAGTAATTTACATGAGATGTTACTCTCGTTTCAAGTATGCATGGGGTCGCACGCCCCAGTTAACGCATACCCAGTTAAGGACACTCACTTTAAGTAGAACTCGCGAGTAAGGACATATGCCCAATAGGCACACGCCAGCTCCACCCATGCGCCTGGCAGTCACGCCTCCTGAACAGCAATTACGGCTCCCTACCTGTACCGAAGCTGTTGCGCAAGCGGGGAGGCATATAGAGCCTGTTACAAGTGAAGTATTTAGGTCAGGCTATGCACGTATATGACATTGCAGAACAGTACATGCATCGATAAGTGGAAAAGTGGAGTGACTTACTTTAAGTACATTTTCGCTGTACATACATCTCTGCGACCCATTGTATATTAATGCGGGGTATGCCTTGCCTTACAAGGCAGACATGCTACGGGTCCATATGCTGTACGTTAATGCGGGGTATGCCGGTGTACATATACATACATGCTCCGGTCCCACTGCGACGTTACCCTTAAGGCGGGGGTAATGCCTGTGTTACATAGTTACATACATGCTCCAAGGTCCCATTGCGCTTTACGTTAATGCGGGTATGCCTGGTATGTTACATAGTTACATACATGCTCCCCGGTCCATGCTGTACGTTAATGCGGGGGTATGCCTGTGTTAAATAGTTAATAAATGCCTCCGGTCCCATGCGTACGTTAAGCGGGGTATGCCATGTGTTCTAAATAGTTACATCCATGCTCCGGTCCCATTGCGTACGTTAAGTGCGGGGTATGCCTGTGTTACATAGTTACATACATGCTCCGGTCCCACTGCCGTACTTAATCGGGGTATGCCTGTGTACATAGTTAAATAACCTAGCTCCATGTTAGGTCCCTTGCCTGTACGTTAATGTGGGGTTATGCCTGTGTTACATAGTACATACCATGCTCCGTCCCATTGCGTACGTAATGCGGGTAGCCCGTATTACATAGTACATACATGCTCGGTCCCAATGTGTAGTTAAGGCGGGGTAGGTATGCCTGTGTTCACATAGTTACATACATGCTCCGGTCCCATTGCCGTACGTTAATTGCGGGGTAATGCCTGTGTTACATAGTTACAACCATGCTCCAGGTCCCAATGCGTACGTTAATGCCGGGGTGTGCCTGTAGTTAAATAGTTACATACACGCTCTGGTCCCATTGCGTCCGTGTAATTGCGGGGTGGGTATGCCTGTGGGTTACATAGTTACATTAAATGGCTCCGGTCCCATTGCGTACTTACTGCGGGGTATCCCTGTGTTACATAGTTACATAATGCGCCGGAGGACCCATTGGTATGTTATGCCGGGTTATGCTTGTTACCATAGTACATACATGCTCCGGTTCCCCCCGCGTACGTTAATGCGGGGTATGCCGTAGTTACAGTTACATTACATGCTCCGCGTCCATGCGACGTTAATGTGGTGTGTATGCCGGTGTCACATCGTTACATACACGCTCCGGTCCCATTGCGTATGTTGAATGCCGGGGTATGCCTGTTTACATAGTTTACATGCTCCGGGTCCCCATTGAGTACGTGTTAATGGTGGTGAGGCCTGTGTGTGTTACATCGTTCATACCTGCCTCGGTCCCATGCAGTAGTGTTAATGCGGGGTATGCCGTAGTACATAGTTAAAACATAGTTGATACAGCTCTGGGCCCCTGTGGTATGTTAATGCCGGGGTAGGCTGTATTACAAGTTTTTACATACATGCGCCGTCCCCATTGCCGTATGTTAATGCGGGGTTGCCTGTGGTACATAGCTTGTACATACATGCTCGGTCCCATTGCGTTACCATACATGCGCCGGTCCATTGCGTATTTATGCGGGGATGCCTAGTGTTACATCGTTACATACACGCTCCGTGACCAATTGTGTACGTTAATGTGGGTTATGCCTGTGTTACATAGGTACATACAGCTCGTTCCATGCCGTCCGTTAATGCGGGGTTATGCCTGTGTTACATAGGACATATGTCATGCTCCGGTCCATTGATCGTACGTTAAGCGGGGTATGCCTGTGCTTACATAGTTACATCATGATCCGGTCCCATTGCGGCGTTTAATGCGGGGTATGCTGTGTTACATTAGTTACATACATGCTCCGGTCCCATGCGGACGTTAATGCGGGGATATGCCTTTGGGGTAAAAAGTTAAAGAATGCTCCTGAGGTTCCCATTGGCGTACGTTAACGCGGGGTATGCCGTCGTTACATAGTTACATACCTGCCTCCTGCGTCCATTGCGTCGTTTAAAGCGGGGTATGCCTGGGTTACATAGTTACATTACATTCTACGGTCCCATTGCGTACGTTAATGCGGGTGGGTATGCCTGTGTTACAAGTTACATACATGCTCCGGTCCCATGCGACGTTAATGCGGGGGTATGCCTGTGTGACATAGTTACATACATGTCCGCGGGCCATGCGTACGTTAAAGCGGGGCTATTGCTGTGTTACATAGTTACATACAGGCTCCGCACATTGACGTACGTTAAGCGGGTATGCCGTGTTACATAGTTACTTACAGGCTCCGGTCACATTGCGTACGTAATGCGGGTATATGCCGTGTGACTAGTTACATAAGTCCGGTCCCACCATTGCGTACGTTAATGCGGGGTAGCAGGTGTGAAAGTAGTTCATAATGCTCACGGTTCCCTTGTGTAAGTTAATGCGGGGTATGGGTATGCCTGTGTTACATAGTACATACATGATCCGGGGCCCTGGCGTACGTTAATGCGGGGTATGCCTGTGTTACATTAAAGTTTACATACTGCCCTGGTCCCATGTGTCGTACGTGAATGCGGGGTAGATGCTGTTGTTACAGGTACATACATGCTTACGGTCCCATTGCGTAAGTTAATGCGGGGTATGCCTTGTGTACATAGTTACATTACATGCTCTGTCCCATTGCGGCGTAATGGGGGTATGCCTGTTTACATAGTTACATATATGCTCCGGTCCCATTTTTAGGTACGGTTAATGGGGGTTAGGTGTAACTAATCATATGGACATTGGCGGCAGAAACAGAAAACATGATGTGCGTAAAAGGAGCCTGGGAGATTGTGTTTCAGTCTGTCGCAGCAAAGACAATATATTTTATACGGCACAATAGGAAAATGGTGCGTACTATAGAAAGCGTAAAATATCCCTCTGTATGGGCTTCTTAGCCTATTTATCTACGCAGTGCTTTGCGTTGGTTAGCAGAGTGGTCTCGACTTAAAATGTTTGAATAAAGCGCAAATTACATTTCTAAGTGCTTTGGGAATTGATCTGCACTGTAAATGGTATCAAACAAATGTTTTATGTTCAGCTTGGTGTTATTTTACTTTATTATTCAATGATGAATACAAATAAGAGTCAAATACTGCCTTATGTTTGTTATGTAATAATACTGTTTTATGTAGTGCTACGGATGCGTGACATAATATAAGTTAAATGAGGGACGCGTTCACACGCTTTGTTCTTACAGCCTCTGATTTCGGGTAAACCCGTGGGCTGATGGGGGAAATCAACTATTATACGATTACATTATTTTATTTTCGTTTGCATGAGGGTATTGTATACAACCTCCATCTCCTTGAGAATCTAGAAGGTCCCCAAAATGGACGCAGGGCACAAGATTAGAAGGACTGAGTTTTAATGTCGGTAGGGTGGGGACTACTGCAGGTTTTTTACTTAAAAAAAAAAAAATGTCAACTACAGTACTACATTTTAGGATATTTGAGGACAAAACGGTTCAGAGGCCTTTAGTAACGTGATCGCTTGTTGGACGTTTCCGTGTGATATCCCGTTGGTTCTGTAGCGGCGCCGTCCGTTGGAATGAGACAGACCACCCAGGAGAGCGCTTACGCCGACGCCCGCGGGGAAGGAACCGGGGCTCACCAATGCAGGGAGAACGCTTATCGCGGGGAACCAGGGGGTTCACAATGCAGAGAGCGTGATCGCCGGGGAACCAGGGGGCTACACAATGCAGAGAGCGTTATCGCCGGGGAAACCAGGGGGTCAACTTGGGCTAATGACCACTTATCAATGTTAAAAGAATGCTGAAGTAATCCACATGATCGTGTACTTTCCGTCTCTATCTGTTATTCCGGTGCCCGACGTGCACGTGCACGTTAGTATACAGCAACGATGCCAGAGGTAAAGGAAAATAAATATGAATATCAATTGGTGATGTTTTTTGCCACAAGGGTACTCTGATATAAATGTATGCACTAATGGGTTACAGGTGCCTCCTGCCGGAACAGTGAGTGTTTCCTGGTAAGATTACGCCGCGGTTGAATTTACCCCTGATGTGCTCGTCCTGCCATAGCTGGGGCACTTCTTAGGATGGAAATGTTGCCTTGTTTGTTGCTGTGCGCCGCTTTCCCTCTGGCAGCTTGGGATTAATTTAGCATCGAGTAGTATTTACTGGGATCTCAGGGCTTTGCCAAGCGCTCCTTGGAAGTGTACCTGGGGCATTTAGGTAGGTATTGCAAACAGTAACAGCAAACGGGCGCTTACTGCCAACAGCAATTCCAAGCGGCCTTTATTTAGTTCGTAAATCAGAATTGTATTAGGGGTCTGGAGTGAACCCATTAATTTCAGCTCCGCGGCGCTCCCTACTACCAGAGAATGAGACCCTCCGTGGGTGGTTTGCTGGTAGCGCTCCGCTGCTAGCTAGCTGGGGGTTAACATTATGACCGCTTTCAAAGCTCCAGGGGCCAATAGGAAGCGTGACATCACGTGTGTCTGGCGCTTCATATTGGCCTCCCATGTGATAGAGGCGTTCAAGCAGGGGGTCTCTGGCACCCCTACAGAGGCAAGTATCTCTGAAAGCAGGGGGTCTCTGGCGCCCCTACAGAAGGCAAGTATCTTGAAAGCAGGGGGTCTCTGGCGCCCCTACAGAGGCAAGTATCTCTGAAAGCAGGGGGCTCTGCGCCCCTCAGGTGCAAGTCTCTCTGAAAGCAGGGGGGGGTTTTCTGGCACCCCATAAGGGGCAAGTATCTCTGAAAGAGGGGTTTCTGGCCCCAACAGGGGAAAGTATCTCTGAAAGTAGGGGATTTTGGCGCACCCAACAGGGGCAAGTATCTCTTGAAAGGCAGGGGGTCTATGGCACCCCAACAGGGGCAAGTATCTCTGAAAGCAGGGGTTCTGCGCCCCAACAGGAAGGGCAAAGTATCTCTGAAAGCAGGGGGCTCTGGCGCCCCAAACAGGGGCAAGTATCTCTGAAAGCAGGGGGTCTCTGCGCGGAAGGGAAAAATGAATGGGGTTCATTCCAGAAGAGACCCCGCTTCAATACTCTGTACGGAGCAACCCATGCCGGCCGGTTCTGTAGGCACACGAGTAGTTTAACCCCCCTTACCTTCCCCCTCCATTCCCTCCGAACCCCCAACTTGCTTTCGATTCCCCCACCCTACCCTTATTAGTGTGGTATAAACCTTTGCATGTGTCGGCACCAGAGAGAATGTTACTCCTTTCCCATGTGGGAAGGGAAGCTGGCTATTTGGCGTTACTAAAGAGGACCGCCTAAAGATACAGAATTAATGCGGCCTGAATCTGGTAACTAGCTGCAAAAACTGTCCCATCCAAAGCAAATTCTTACCTTTAAGGGACCAGGCAAGGAGTAGTAAATCAGCACACGTCCTGTTCTGGTGATTAGGAGGAGCTCTTGTCAGTGTGCGGCAGAGCCCCCTCTAATGTAAGCTCAATCACCAGGGGTTCATTCAGCTAATTCTGGTGCACGCAAAACCCCACCACATGGTACAGACATTTAGTATAGCGCCAAAGGCAAAGAAATGAATAAAACACATGCGAGTATTAGTCCAGCGTGCCGGCTGCTACATTGTAGAAAAAGAGCAGTCCTGTAAAAGCGGCAACTCTCAGGTCCCACATACTTCCATATTTCCCTTGTTTGTAGTCTCTTCTCTCCCTTTTCCCCCCGGTTTCCCATGGTTTTGATGGGCCGTATTACACATTTTGACTTGCTTAGTGCATGATATAGGAGCGGATAGTAGGGTTTTTCCGTTGGCATATGCTTGCCCTTTTTTGGGGTTATTATCCATTATTCCCTTTGTTTTATACGTGGTGGTTACCAAAGAGATATGTTAGACTTTTTTCTAAGTGACTAGTGTTTTTGGTTTGCCTTGGTTCCATGGCTGACACCCCCTTCCTTTTTGTTGTTTGATTAATTTTGGGTGGATACTGAGCGATCTCCCTACGGTTTTCCGTTGGCACTGATTACTGGTGATGATTTTCCCCTCTCTTTGGGGTAGGGACTGTATGACCCATATTGTATTCACTATTTACTAGAGTTCTGTATTTCTAAAATGATCAGTTTATTTTCTAGGATTGATCAGCCAGCGTCCACATGGGTTGGGCCAATGTAAAAGGAGCATGTATGTTTCTAGCTCTTATCCGTAACGATATAACTGCCGCTCGATCACTGAGCAACAGGCTCATGTGTAGAAACGGTTGCCTCTGCCGTCCGAGACTCTCCGTTCAGCTGCCTGGCGGTTCTGATCCGATGGGTGCACGGAGGACTTTACAAGTTCTTGTGTTCTGCTGACATTCACACCCTGATGGAAGCACTAATAATAAAGTGTTCACGTCACTACATCCTGCCAGGAAGTGTAGGGCTTTTATCAGGTGCATGTAGTCTGAGGAGCCATTGGTTCAGATGTGTCAGTCAAAACCTGGGGTGAAGGGATTTAATGATCTGAATTCCTCACTATAGACACAGTGATGGTTAAAAGAATATATTATATTTTGTTGTGCATTTGATAGTTTTAATGTGATTGTGAATTCATACGTTAACAGTCAGTCCTCGTTTTACAACGCTTGCTTTACAACGAATGGATTATCCAACGCTATGCAATGCATACCTATATTCATTTTACACGCTTTAAACGGCTATCCAACGCCTCTTACGACGCTTTGCAAGTTGTTTATGTGTATATAATAATATAATATATATATATATATAGATAATATATATATTCATTAATATAATTTATATTTAATATATTATATTATTAAAATTACATGCTATATAACTATGTTATATTATATATATAATACAGTATATACACTATATGTATGTGTGTGCTGCATATCTTATGGCCTGAGTAATTTTTTTGTTGTATTTAGAATTAAAAAATGGACCTTCAGGAACGGAAACCTTTAATTAACACAGTGTTCCTATGGGGAAAACGTGTTTCGCCTTTAAGACGTTCCACTATCCACGCCATTTGGAGTAACGCATGTGTTGGATAACCGAAGGACTGCCTGTACAGTTATAACGATGCTTGGCGTTTGTCAGAATTGTTCTGCAAAAGTTGTAATGATTTAAAACAGTTCTCTTGCAATTGCACACCCGTGCGGTTTTTGTTTTTGTATATGAGGTTTCAGTTCGCTGATTGTAAAGGACATTCTTGTATATGGAGGAGGACGGTCCCTTTAAGCCTGCCCGCTATGTTGAAGCCGTGTTTCTCTAGTAATTTGTACCGCGTTAGTTGGAGGTACAGGCGTGTGAGTGTAAGTTGACCACGTTGCGTTTGGTGAGTCGTTAGGCCTGTCCAGCCGGTCTCTGCTGTTTACTGCAGATTGTATAATCCATGGTGTGCACCTACACTTCATAACATTAAGACAAGTTTGCTCCACTGGGACTAGGTGGAAATCAATGACCTAGGAGACTGAGAAGAGGGTAGATTGAGGCATTGGATCTACTAAAATCCGAAGGACTTGTTCCAAGACACCAAAAGTAGCAAATTGTCTGGAGAGCACAGAAAGGGTCATACGCGAGGGAGAGATTGCTAATGTGCAAAGATAATAATATAATAAATAATAATAATGTTGAGCATATATCCATGCTTTTCTCCTCCATTTGTGCTGTTTTTTTTCAAGATGGGTGTGTGTGGTTTTGGTACTAATGTAAAATAGGTGAACACATTTTAGAAACGTGATGAATGGGTTATAAATCTGACTACTTGCTGCACCCATTAAATATGAAGCGTTTCCTTATCTTGTGCTGTTGTGCCCTTTTTGCTGCTGTCTGTTCTGACCTTGGAGATGTGCGTGGAACTGGAGGTTTGTCGCCACGGGAACCTCTGTATTGCCGTGACCGCCACATAGCGGCACACTGCCTCGGTGAACCATGAAAAAACAGTGACAACTTCTTATAAAAATATACAAGTGACACTCGGCAACAAATAAAGTTCTGAGAAGCCCATGGTTGGCCAGCACCAACTGGCGATCCGTTTGTTGTAATTACTGTTATTATGGGCGGCCTTGATGATTTGCACGTGTGCATTTCACCGCATGCTTCCGTCAGGTGAGCTTCCCTTGCTAATCCCTGCCCAAGTTTGCTTATAGCACACATAAGGCCAGATACACACAGCCTCCGTATTGCGAGGCGTTGATGGTGATGTGCTTCGGGTATCGTCAGAGCTCACGAACGCAGGTTGACGCGCTATTTTCATGCAAATGATATGCAAAGCAGGGCTCCCATCTATCAACACCAACCCACGAGTTTTATGAGGGAGACCCACGGGACATAGAGATAGTAGGATATATCTCCCCCAAAGCCACCTTCTAGAGTGAGGCCGGCGGGACGCGAGTCAGGGCTTGCTAACTTAATGGCGTTAAACTGGCCAGTGAGAACCAATGGCCGCCGTTAGCATATATGCGCTTTGTGGTGGTTGGCTGTTCCCGCCGGGACCGGGAACAGAAGGTCCGTGACTTTAATAGACCGTGGTGTATCTGGGCCCACGTACTGTGTGTGGCAGATGAGTTTCTGATGGGTTCCAGGATGTTCTGTGCAGTGCCCGCAGTGCTGGTTTGGGGGGATCTCTGTTGTGGCCATAGTGATTCCTGGCAGAGTACTCTCGTCTTCTGCTCTTCGTATGTGGGCGATTTTATGAAGTAGGTTTTTTTATTGCAGTGCTGGGGAGGGTTGTATATCCTCTTGGGGTCTCACTAATATGGCATTAAGTTTTTATGTACATATATCATTACATTGGGCAGTTCCACGAGAGGGGACACAATGCGCTCACAGCTGTACCTGTTTTGCTTTAAATGTGAGCAATTCCCCCTTAAACAAAAAAACGACGAGGGTTACTGTATAAAATATATTGTGTTTTTAATTTTTCCAAACTTTTTTTTTTGCAGAGTTTTTAACCTTTCCATTGATAATCCATTTACTGTGGCCATCTCCGTGGCAGTGGCCATTTACTTCAAGAGATAAATGTTCAGCCAAACTAATCTCTCGAGGCAGCGACCGTTTTAAACACCATGCATTAGGATTTTCACAATGCTAAACCCCAAAATATTTCTCTCCGGTGGAACATGAGGGATGCTGGTAAATATTCATCTAAAAGGGCATTTTTCCCCCGCGGGAAACGCGCATGCCTGCACGCTCTTGTTGACAGGTGACCATCATCGGCCACGATTTGGCGCGCGCTGCAACAGTGACGTGCATTCCTGCACGAGGGCGACGAAGTGCCACACATGTGACGCACTTCTCACGAGGTGACGACGCTGCATACAGTGACGCACTTCTTGAACGCGGGACGCGCTGCACACAGTGACGTGAACTTGACACGAGGGGGCCGACGCGCTGCACAGACAGTGACACACTTATGCACGATGGTGACGCCGACTGCACACAGTGAGCACTTCTGCACGAGGTGAGCGCTGCAAACCAGTGACCCTAAATTAGGCCACAGAGCGTCACGCGCTGCACACAGTGACGCACTTCTGCAAGAAGGCGACGACGCTGCACACAGTGACGCACTTCTTGCAACGAGGTCACGCGACTGGCACACTAGTGACGCACTTAGTGACAAGAGGGGGGACCGCTGCCACATAGGACGACACTTCTGCCGAGGTGACGCGTGCACACAGTGAGCACTTCTGCACGAGGGTGACGCTGCATTGCAAACAAGTGACCACTTCTGCACACGAGGTGAGCATTCTGCACGAGGGTGACGCGCTACTTATGCCGAGGTGACGCGTGCGAAACAGTGACGCACTTCTGCCGATGAGAGGTGACGCGCAGTGCACACAGTGGACGCAATTCGGCCACGAAGCATTGGGGAAGATAGGAAAAAAGGGAAGAAAGGAGGAAAAGCAATGGGGCGGTGGTCACGGCGGCGGAGCAGATGAAAGACGGGAGGGGACGAAAATTGCTGAAAAGAAGCGGGGAAGAGCTGAAACGAGGGAGCACTTCTGAAAGAGGTGACGCGACTGAGACGAGGTGGTGAAGTGGGGCGCGCTGCACGAGGTTGAAGCACTTATGCACGACGCGGCGACGAGCGGAAAGAGCGCGGGAAGAAATGAGGAAAGACCCGGGATTAAGAGAGAAAGAGAGGGTGAAGAAAGGAGGAACCCAGAGGTGGCTAGGGTGACGCACTTCTGCACGAGGTGACGCGCTGCAAACAATGACGACACTTCTGCACGAGGGCCCCCCGCGCCGCTGGGGAAGAGAGGAAAGATCCCCGTCCCCTAGTCCGGTTACTGGTACTTGGTCCGGGGGAAGAGAGGAAAGATTGGGAAAGCAGAGGAAAAGGAGGGCAAGAGATGCAAGATGCCTAGGGGTGACGAGCTGCACACAAGTGACGAAATTCTGAAAGACGGTGACGCGACCTGCACGATGGGGTGACGCGATAGCAAGACGGTGACGCGCTGCACGAGGTGACGCGCTGCCCACACAGTGACGCCACTCTGACACGAGGGACGCGCTGACGAGGGAAGCTGCACACAGAGTGACGCACAACTTTCTGCACGAGTGACGCGCTGCACGAGTGATGACGCGCTGCTGCACACAGTGACGCACTTCTGCACGAGGTGTGACGCGCTGCACGAGGTGAAGCGCTGACACGAGGTGAAGAGGATGAAAGAAATGGGAAGAATGAAGAGCCGGTGAAGAGATGAAAGAGGTGAAGAGCTGCACGAGGAGCGCGGTGAATGGAGGCAAGAGGGGTGGTGAGCGCTGCACGAGGGTGACGAGCTGCACGAGGTGAGACGCCGCTGCACGGACTGGTGCCGCGCGGCACAAAGGTGTGTGGACGGATTAGGAACAAGCTGGTGACGCGCTGCCAAGATAGGTGACGGATGCACACAGTGATGCACTTCTGCACGAGTGACGCGCTGCACGAGGGGTGAGCGTGCAACATGATGAACTTCTGCACGAGGTGACGCGAGCACGACCGGTGACGCGACTGCACGCACGGTGTTGACGAACTTCTGCGACGATGGGACGCGCCTCACACAGTGACGCCATTTCTGCACGAGCGACGCGGCATGCCACACAGTGACGCACTTCTGCACGGGCGACGCGCTGGCACACAGTGAAGCACTTCGCAAGAGTGGGCGGACGAGCTTGCACACAGTGACGCACTTCTGCACGTGGCGACGCGCTGCACAACAGGACGACTTCTGCACACGAGGCGGACGCGCTGCACACAGGCTGACGCACTTCTGCACGAGGCGACGCGCTGCACACAAGTGACCATTCTGACACGAGGCGAACGCGCGCCCACACGTGACGCCACTTCGGCACGATTGGCGACGCGCTGCACCCAGTGAGCCACTTATGCACGAGGCGACGCAGCTGCACACAGTGACGCCATTCTGCACGACGGCGACGCGCTTGCACCACAGTTGGACGCACTTCTGCCACGCGCGACGCGCCTGAACACAGTGAGCACTTTGAAGCGGTCGACCGCTGCACGAGGTGACGCGCTGCACGAGGGACGCCGATGCACACAGTGACGCACTTCTGCACGCGGCGACGCTCGCACCAAGATGACGCGCTCCACACGTGCGGTGACACACTTCTGCACGATTTGGTGAGCGCTGCACACAGGACAAACTTCTGCCACGAGGCGACGCGCTGCAAACAGTGACGCAATTCGCACGCGGCGACGACGCATCAGCACACAGTGAAGCACATTCTGCACGCGGCGACGCGTGCAACGGTGTGACGCACTCTGCACGCGGGCGACGCCTGCACACGGTGACGCACGTCTGCACGAGAGCGACGCGTGCACACGGTGACGCACTTCTGCACGCGGCACGCGCTGCACACAGTGAGCACTCTGCACGCGGCGACGCGCTGCACACACGTGACACACTTCGGCCGGACGGGTGACGCGCTGCACACGAGTTGACCACACTTCTGCACAAGCGGACGCGCTGAACACGGGGTTGTGACGCACTTATGCGCACGAAGGTGGAAGGGGGGTGACGCGGCTGCACACAGTGACGCACTTCTGCACGCGGCGACGCGCTGCACGAGGCGACGCGCTCTGCCACACAAGTTGACGCAACTTCTGCACGCGGGGCGACGCGCGCACGAAGGCGACGCGCCTGCACAACAGTGACGCACTTTGAACGAGTGACGCGCTGCACACAGTGACGCACTTCTGCACGAGGGTGACGCGCTGGCACACAGTGACGCACTTCTGCACGCGTGGCGAGTGCGCCCTGCACACAGGGACGCCACTTCTGACGAGGGGGGGGGGACGAGCGCTGCACACAGTGACGCACTTCTTGCACGCGGGCGACGCGCTGCCCGAGGGGACCGCTGCACACAGTGACGCACTTCTGCACGCGGCGACGGCTGCACGAGGGGAGCGCGCACACGAGTGAGCCCACTCTGCACCGGCGATCGCGCTGCACGAGGGTGCGCAGTGCACGAGGTGACGCGCGCCACACAGGTGATGCACTTCTGCACGCGGCGCGCGACCTATGCACACCGTGACGCACTTCTGCCCAACAGGCGACGCGCTGCACGATGGTGACGCGCTGCACACAGTGACGCACTTATGCACGCGGCGACGGCCGCTGCACACTCTCCCTCCATCCCCCACCATCCCACCCTTCATCCGATCCACCTACAGCTTACCTGACTCTCAACTTCCCCGTCCAATCTCGAAACCCCCCCCCACTTTTTAGAACTCCTCCTTTCCCCCTCCCCGTACTACCCCTCACAACAGCTCCTTAACCCCACCCACCCTTCCCCCTCCCACTTTTACTCTTATCTAACACTCCGCATCCCCCTTTCCCACCTACCAACCTCTTTCAGTCCTAACACCCAGTCCGTACCCCTACTCTCGACTACTATCGCACCCCCACTCATATCCTCTCCAACCAATCCCTCCCCTTCCTCCTTTATTTCCGCCCCTTTCTTATCCCCCATCTCAAACCAGCCCCCTCCCTTCTTACTACTCCATGAATTTCGCGAACACCCCCTCACCCTTACCCCTTATCATTTACCTTGTCCCTCCCCCCCCGAAGTTCACTCACTCCATTTCTCCACCAATTTCTTCACCACCCCTGTTTCCATAAAGCTTTCACCTTCCTTAAGCTGTTAGTCAGCAGTAACAGATCTACTCCCTCTACCCGACGCCGCTAGATTCGACCCGTTTACCTTTGCTCATCCCCAACCCCAAAACGTAATCCGTACATATCGCAATCCCGTGGTACCCCAGTTTCCCCGCCTTCCTGCAATACCCTCATCGCCAAATAAACTCGCATGTGCATGTTCAACCAACCCCTAACCGCCTCCTCTCACCCCTCCCCACCCATCCTGCACATACTAGGATATCCCCAGCTCACAACCGAACATGACCCCCCCCATTCCCATCCCCTCCATTCCTACCCCCTGTACATTCCCAACCCTCGACCCCCCACGCTGACCCTGGCGACCCACTCCATCATTTTTACCTTACTGCTCACTCCCCAACACTCGCTTAGCTCTGCACGTCCAATTCCCGGAAATAGCTATACTACTCATGTGCTGTACTCCCATCCCAGTGGCACCAATTTCATTCTCACACCCGTACCGTTAACTTTTAACAACAATCCTTTCATGTAGTGTGACATGCCTCTCCCCTCATCGCCACGCTTACCATACTAGACACCGCCTATAACCCGCAATTCCCATTGCAGAAACTATATTCCCACTCCCGTAGTTCATCCACGTATATTCTTCGCGGGCGACTTCTAGGACCTGCAACCTACCCCCCCTCATGTTAACTTCCGCGCAAACCCGGCTACTATCGGTAGCCAACAGAGTCTACCGACACGTTGAGCTGACTAAAAGACCACATTTTTAGCCTGGGAGAGTTAGAGAAATATGAGGGAGTAGAAACAAAAAGGGGGGGGGAGGAGGAGCGATATAAGTCATGTCTCCCCGTTCCTCACTCCTCGCCGTCCTCTCCAATCCCCTCCCCCGTAACCCCCTCCCTACTGCCTACCTACTCCGACCATTAATCCCCCTTCCTTCATTCCTTAACTCGTACAACTCCACATAAGGCCCTAACACACCCCAGCCCCCCATACTTTCCTTTCTGCCGTCACTCCTTCAGCAACTGCTGAACGAAGCGAGCTAAATTTCCGACGTTCTTCCCCCCATAGACACGCACAGTCAACTTAAAACACTACCGTGCACCCCACCTTCCGTCTCCCTCCCTTATTCGCCCAATTCCTGTACTTCTCCGCGTCTCCTCACCCAAATCCAGGTAAAACCCCTACTCCGCCCAAACATCCGCTCTCGGTTTATCACTCCTCGCCTCCAAACAAGCCCCGTGGTTCCAGCCCCCCAAGCACCACGTCCCAATTTTTTCCTCAAACCCCCTCACCACTTCCCCACATCCTACATCCTCTTTTACTTTTCCAACTCGCAGAATCTACTCACACCCCCACCACCACCCCTGCTTTCGCCAGCGCCGACCTCCTAATCCTATTCGTGAGCGTCCTTGCACACAGGGAACCACCCACCTCCACTTAAAGTACCCTACCCGCTGACCTCAAACACGATTATTCCACACAACCCACACTCCACCCTTTACAATCCCTCACCGGCGCCCCTACGCAATGAGCCTACGAAGAACTCCTAACCACACCCCACCTCCGCGCACCCCCCCACATCCCCCTGAATCTTATTCTCCCCACCTTCAACCTCCTCTGTACCAACTTTTGCACTTCCCTCTCACCTCCTTATCCCCCCCCAAAACGGCGGAAGGGAGCACCTTGTTCCGGTAAGAACCGCGCCCCCCCTCCACCTCTGTACCTATCCTCCCAGCACCCAACCCATCCTCACGTACGAGGGGATTTCCCCACCTGCCACCGTTCTCTTCCCACCCTCCACCTCCAGCAGTCCTTCTCAGTACCGCCCCCCACCCCCCCATTACGCTGAGGCTCCCCCCCACTTACCCGGACCCCGACGCCCACCCCACCCATTACATCCCGGCTGAATCCCCAAGGCACGTCAGCCCCCCTCCTAAAGATCGTCTACACCACTCCTGATTTCTTACATTCTCTCTAACTCATCCACCAAAGATCCCCTTATCCGACCCTACCCTTCTTCCCTTCCCCCAACCCGTCCCCTTCCCGTATCCTTCCCCCCCTCTATCCCTTCCCCTTACCTCAATGACCCACTTCACTTATTTCTTTCATAATTGCTCCCTCGCTATCCTTCCGCAAACCTCTTAACCTCCTTTCCCCCCCCACTCCCCCCACCACTAGCTACTGAACCCCCACCCCCAACTCCGGACCTCCCCGTATCTCTCCGCCTATACTCCACCCCCGAAAGGGCTTCTCCAGACTGCATACCGCATCGCTTCTCCGTCCCCCGCCCTCCAAAACTCCACCAACCCGCCTCAGCCAACATAGAAGACTGCTCAGGGGTACCACAAACGCTCTACACCCGTTCACCACGAGGACGCGCCCTGCACGAATGGTGACCGCGACACAGTGACGCACTTCTGCATGCAGGTGTAGGTGACGCGCTGCACACATGTGACACACTATGCACCGGCGACGCGCTGCACACTGGGACGCACTTTCTAGCACGCGGTGACGCGCTGCCACACACTGTGACACACTTCTGCACGCGGCCGACGCGCTGCACATGTGCACGCACTTATGCACGCTTTGTGTGACGCGCTGAACACTGGGACGCACTTTCTGCACGAGCAACACTGAACACAATGCGTGCTAGTTTATGGGAAAGGCTCTCCGGAGTACCGAAGTTGTTGTCCCTGTAAACACATGGTGAGCGTGAGACGTGTGAGGTTTTGATTGTCTGTCCCTGTTGTGTTCCACCTCGCTGCGGTTTCAGCACGACTTGCGTGTCAGAGGCCAGGGGGAGCCCCCCTCCATGCCCCCCATTCCCCCCCCCCCCACTTTACTGGCTCTAAGAGGACAGGTCGGGTGGGGTAAGTGACTGCTATTTGTAATTTATTTCCAGAGAAACACGAGCAGCCACATTTTTGATGAGTAAGGGGAAGCCTGGCGCACACAGGGGGGCCAACACAGGGGGCCGCACAGGGCGGGGGCGCACACAGGGGGCGCACACAGGGGGCGCTCACAGGGGGCGCTCACATGGGCTGGGCGCACACGGGGGCGCAGCACAGGGGCGCACCACAGGGGGGCGCCACCGGTGTCCGCAGGTCTTTCCCTGGAACACTTGCCACCCCACGCAAGCACATTTGCAATTGGGCTCCTGCGGTTGGTTTCCTGGAGAGCTTTCTCCCTGGAAACCGGAGCAGTAAACACACGACTTCAAGCAGCAGAACCGCTTCCCGTTATAAATGGGCTGTCGGCTTGGTGCCGCTGGCTGTGTATGGGGCCTGCGTCTTCCTGTCGGTGGTGATTTGTGCGGTAAGTGTGGAGAGAATCAAATAGGATGATTTATTAAAGGCGTGTATGGCGGACGAGCCTTGGACGGTTTCTCTTGTTGCAGAAGAATTTGATCTCTCAGAAATTAATCAGCAGAAAGATTTTCTTTTTTCCCAAACAAGCCTCAGTTACGTAACCTCTGATCCCTGATTGTAACTTATTGTGACATCCGGCGGTACCAGTGAAACGGCGAGCGACTGATGGAATGACCCAAAAATGGTGAAGAGTGGCATGTCATAGCCCCTGCGCGCTGCGCCTGTGACTGCCGCCCTGCACGGAATCGCGGTTACATAGCGCGGGACTCGCATGAGGATAGCCCCGCGCGCTGCGCTGTGACTCCCACTGTACGGAACGACATAGCGCTCCCTGTGACGGGCTGCGCGTTTGCACGTAGGAATCCGATAGCGGCCCGCATTAGAAGCCTGGTGTGATCCCCTTTACGGATGCAAGGTAGCATAGACGGACGGTATCGGGACCCATAGAAATGCGTAGGCTAGACGTGTACTGTACGAATGGGTACACTAGCGCCGAGGCTCGCATGAGGAATCGCTGCGCTTACCGTCGACTCGCCGGGCTAGTGGAAGCCGGCTGGGCATGTAACTTGTACGAAATAGCGGCGCGGGTACATGCGCCGGGCTCGCATGGAGGAAGCCGCCGCGCTTGCGCTGTGACGTCCCCCCGAGGAATCGAAGGTATCATATGCGCCGCGATCGCATGAGGGAAGCCCGTCCTGCGCTGTGACTTCCCCGTACGGAACGCGGTACATAGCGCCGGGCTCGCTATGAGGAGAGCCGCTGCCCGCGTTGACTCCCCTGTACGATCCGTGTAGCATGGCGCCGGTGTCGCTGATGAGGAAGCAACGCGACTGCTGTGACTCCACTGTACGGAACGCTGGGCGGACATAGCGCGTGCTCGCATAGGAAGTCCGCGCTGCGCTGTGAATCCCCTTGTCGGAAGCGCGGTACCTAGCCGCCGGGGGTCTGCATGAGGGAAGCCGCGCGCGCTGTGACCCATGCGGAGGATCGCCGGTACATGGCCAGGAGGCTCGCATGGAGGAAGCCGCGCTGCGCTGTGACTCACCCTTTACGTAATCCCGCCGGCAAGGGGTACAGTGCGCGCGGGCGCGTACATGAGGAAGCCCAGCGCTGCCGCTGTGACTCTCCCCTGTAACGGAAATCGCGGTGTACATAGGCGCCTGTGCTCTTGGAAGGAGCAGGCCGTAGGCGTCGTGACATTACTGAAGAACCCGGGAATCGGGGTAACATGGCTCGCCGGGCTCGCATTGAGGAGCCCGCCCTGCGCTGTGAACTCCCCTTACGGAATCGCGGTAAATAGCGCCGGGCCTCCGCATGAGGAAGCCGCGCTCGCTGTGCTCCCCTGTATCGGAATGCGCACGTTGGTGAGGGCACGAGGGACGCGGGTGGACGCTCTCAGGAATATAGAGCAAGCCGCTAAGCTGCGCTGAGAACTGCCCCTGTACGGAATCGCGCGGTAGAATAGCGCGTGGACTCGATGAGGAAGCCGCTCTGCGCTGTGACACTCCCTGTAACGGAATGCGGCTCGGGTACATAGCGTCGGGCTCGCATGAGGAAGCCGCTCTCGCGGTGTGACTCCCTGTACGAGGGAATCGCGGTGGTACAGGCGCGGTCTAGCATGGCAAGCCGTGGCTGGACGCGCCCTATTGAGCCGGGTAATAGCGCCGGATCGCTGTGAACTGCCGCCTGTGACGTTCCTGTACACTATCGCGGGGTAGCAGGTACTGCCGTGGACCTCCATAGGAGGAAGCCGCCGCTGCTGCCATGTGACTCCCTGTACGGAATCGCGCCCCCCCACCTGGGTCTATTGAGGCACAACCCACGCCCCGGGCACAACCGAGAGAAGGCGGAGAGCACCCCCCAGGACAGGAATTGAAGAACCCGAGAGGAGAGGGGAAGCAACAAAGGGAAGGAAGAGACTCGCTCTCTTTCTCCCCGTTTTCTACTTATCTTACCTCCATCCGCCCCCCCGCTTTCGGGCCGCCGGGTGTTGGGGACATTAGCGCGGCTTCGCATGAGGAAGCCGCGCTGCGCTGTGGTGACTACCTGATACGGAATCGCAGGTACATAGAGACGGGCGGATCAGCCATGAGGAGCAGAAGAGATGCAGCGGATGTGAATCCCATGTACGGGATCGACGGTGGTGGGGGACATAGCGACGGGCCTCGCAGGAGGAATCCGCGCTGCCGCGTGACTCCCTGTACGGAATCGCGGTTCACCACGGTACAGACCACACTCTCCCTCGCCAGCCCAACTCTCGCGGAAACTGCCAAGGACCTCCCCGCGGCAAGCCAGGGACGAAAGAGCCGAGAAGAGCGACGAGATGCCCCCAGGAGGAAGAAAGAGAGTAGTACCTGGCGGGAGAAAAGGAAAAGGCAAAGACAGATCCCCCGGGCCACCACAAACCTGGTAGTCAAGGCGGCCGTGGGGGCCTTGGGTCCTGGTACATAGACGCCGGGATAGCATGAGGAAGGCCAGCGCTGCGCTGGACTCCCTGCACGGAAATCGCGGTAGGTACATAGCGACGGGCTCGCATGAGGAAGCGCAGCCGCGCTGCGCTTTGTGTGACTCCCCTGTAAGGAAATCGAGGATATGGGTGGGTACATAGCGCGGAGATCGAAGAGGAGACGCCGCTGCTGCGTGATCCCCTGTACGGAATCGCTCGGGTCTGGGGCGGGTGCAGGGGTACACATAGCGCCGGGCGCTGCCATGAGGAAGCCGCCGCTGCCGGTGTGACTACCCTGTACGGAATCAGCGCTGGTACGATCAGCGAGGGAGAGAAGGAGGAAGAAGAGAATGAGATCTGTGGAATAAAATGTACGGATAATAGCTGACGGGGGTGGGAGGGGTACATAGCGCCGGGCGCGCATAGCGGAAGCCGCGCTGGCTGTGACTCCCAGGTACGGAATCGCGGATACAAGCGCCAGGGCTCGCCATGAGGAAGCGCGGGCTGCGCTTGTGACTCCCTGACGGAATCGCGTCCATAGCGCCGGGCTCGCGATGAGGAAGCATGCGCTGCGCTGGGAATCACTGTACGGAATCCGCGTTGGTGGTGGGGGT
>WSYH01004320.1:35682-54624 GCA_036426205.1 Ascaphus truei
GGAATCGCGGTACATAGCGCCGGGCTCGCATGAGGAAGCCGCGCTGCACTAATAACTATGTATTATTTTTATTTTTGAACTTTATAGAGATCTCTCTGTCTGTTTTATTTTGAGCTGATGCCCTGTTCAGGATATATTGAAGTATAAAGTGTCCGGGAGGTTAAAATGAAGCTCTCACCAGAGCCCGTTGTAGTCAAAAGATTACTATGGGAACCTCAGGAGCTAGTGACTAAAAAGCACGATTTAAAAAATAAATAAATACATTTCCAAAAACATATATATTTTTTTGATGAGTGGGGCATTCTCTACAAGATCCTAACTTTGCGTTAAATTCCCGAAGGCTCCTGGGGGCATTGATGCTGAGCGTGGTAACGTACCTGCTTCCATGGGTTTGCCCACCAGTAAGTTACTACCTGTGCTCTCCGTATAGTACCTCGGTCCTTCCATGGGTTTGCCCACCAGTAAGTTACTACATGTGCTCTGAGTATAGTACCTCGGTCCTTCCATGGGTTTGCCCACCAGTAAGTTACTACATGTGCTCTCAGTACAGTACCTCGGTCCTTCCATGGGTTTGCCCACCAGTAAGTTACTACATGTGCTCTCCGTATAGTACCTCGGTCCTTCCATGTGTTTGCCCACAGTAAGTTACTACATGTGCTCTCAGTATAGTACCGGTTCGGGTCCCCTTCCATGGGTTTGCCCACCAGTAAGTTACTACATGTGCTCTGAGTATAGTACCTCGGTCCTTCCATGGGTTTGCCCACCAGTAAGTTACTACATGTGCTCTCAGTATAGTACCTCGGTCCTTCCATGCTTACGTGCTCATCTTGTATGTTACATAACTTGCAGAGCTGCAACATGTACCGTACTGGCCTGTAACACAGCCCAAAGTCTCCCCACACTGGCTGCCATTGGAGGAAGGTATTGCACCCTGTGCAGTCAGGAGAGGGTAATAGCTCGTTGCTTTCCCAGTCACTTCTTCAGGCTGGATAAGCCGTCCTGTACTGCGCTGTGCAGCTGTTTCCTCGCGACCCCCAGCATTAAGGCTTTTTTTGTTCCTCTCTAGGGGAGATCATGGTGAGAACGGAGGAGGAGGAGGAGGAGGGTATATATTCTGTCTCTGGCTTCAGGGGATTGTGGTCGCTATGCTAGTTGATTATGTACAGTTGTGATGTGAACTGCACAAGCTTCATTGATGCTTTAACTTGCGCCTTGTTCCTTGTGCTGTTTCATGGAGGGAAGTGCTGTCTCTCTCCGTGAGGGGGCTTTTAACTAGCCAGGCACAGCTGCCTGTCCCCTGTAAGGACCGTCTCAGGCCGCTGATCCCTGAGCACTGATCTTCTTCTCGGTGCTTGATGGTGTTCCAAGGTTCGTCCTGTCAGCCACACTGCAAACACCTCTCTCTGTCCCCACTGACTGACACTTACCGGGCAGAATTAGCCATGCGGGGTTTGCTCAGTAAATCTGATACAGAAATGTAATTCCGCTTAAATAAAACACACACCCATTCCATTCCTTAGGACATGGATCTGACCTATTGATGAGCGGGGGGATACCTTCACGGTCAGTGCTGCTGCTCTGTTTGCGCTGGATTTAACTTGCGTGAGTACACACACTGCGCAGCAGCCACCAATTCAGTTGTTATTTTTTCCTTCTCTGGTTACATTATATCAAAGTAACTTTTTTTTGAAAATGTAATTTTGCTTTATTTCTAAATATTTTGGACACTGAGCCAATATTTGCAGAACCCTTAGCTGCTGGCGGCACGCAGTACTTTCCTGGTTGCTGCCGCGTGCCACCGCTTTGTGCGAGCATTCCTGCTTTGAAGGATGTGGGCCAGAAATGGCTTCTGGTTCCGCACACCCGGTCCTTGCAGCTAGATAATAACAATTGCTTTAAGCCGTATTCAGATCGTTTCCAAGCCGCCTTCCTTTCTAAGGGTCGTGTTGGACACAAGACGCTCCTTATTATCATCCCATTATACCAGCTGGCAATGATCAGCGTCCTGCTCTGGTTCCTAACAAACCAGGCGCGGCGTTGCTAATCCCGCTGCCCGGTCCCGTGTAGGTGGTAAGCGTTGGCGCCCAGCGGAGCTGCCTTTTGTTCTGGGGACTGAGGAGTTTTAGGGCGAACGCTGCATTGAGTGAGTCACAGACGGTGCCCTAGACGGCCGCCTCTGGTGGTGCCGGTGCTCGGGGATCAGTCGGCCAGCTGGTTTGATTTTCATGTCGTGCTATTTTCAGCCTCTTGGCCTAACAAGGTGAAATGAGTGGGATGCCTGTGCGTGGCCTGTGACCGCCCTGCAGGAGACGGCATGCAAGCAATTGCTCTGCCATGTGGGTGCTACACTCCTCCTCCTCCTCCTCGCAGGGAGGCACACGGGCGCAGTCCCACTTACACACACTTTGTTACAGCTGCAATGCCTACAATATGTCATTCTATATAGCACAGAAGTCCCTTTAGTAATGATCGCACACCGTGGGGATGTAACGGGGCGCCTTGGTTCTGTGTTTCTAATCACTTAGTGTGTTATAAAAGATATATATTTCATAGTGTGTACTTGTGTATTATACTTGGTATATTATCGCTTGTTCTTTTCCGTGCGGATATGTAACGGTTTCCATAAATCGCTATTAAAACATTACTAACGTGCACGTTTGCTGTTATGTGTAAGAACCCAGCTTGGTGCCGTTCTTTACTGAAGAAGAAAGCTTCCTGTACACTGTCATATTTCATCACTTGAAATATATATCCTTTTTTAAATACACTGGTGCTTTATATTTCAGACCTAAATCAATTTAGAAATGTAATAAATGCTTGTTATATGTTCTCTAGTTGTGCATAGCTGGGTTTTCTCTGCTTCAAACCAATGTAACTAGCACTCCAGGATGCAAATGAAGAGTCTGCCACCCCAATGCTAAGCACCTGGTGTTCAGTCCTTAAAGGGGAACCAGCTACTGTATAAAGGAGAAGTCCAAAATGTGCTCTTATAACAGGGTTACAGCAATATTGGTGTAAAACGGATCATACACGTTCATTGAAAACATTCTGTTTGTTTCTACAACAAAAGTTTAAGGCTAGAATATGTTTGTTTTATTTATAAAATGTGTTACCAGGAAGTAATACATTGAGTTACCTCTCGTTTTCACGTATATGTCCTGAGCACAGAGTTAAAGCTTTTTTTTTTTTTTTTTTTTTTTTTTTTTTTTTTTCTTACTTCAATAGTTTCATGTGGGCAATCTCTACTTACCTAAAGAACTGCATAGCTGCCGGTTAATTTGTTCTCCGTCTATTGATCAGCGAAGTTTGGCGACATCTTTAAATATGGGGAATGTAAATGGTTGCTATAGGAACAAACATGCTTGTTAAAATAGAATACAAGAAAATTGGTCTTTCAAAGTTGTTGTTTTTTAAAACAGAAAATGCTAAAAGTATTTTTTCTTACTACAGAACTGATTTATAAAAAAAAAAACCACACATGCTGGATATTGCTTGAACTGCAGCTTTAAGATGACAAATACATGGTTACAAATACAGTTACATAAGTAAACAAGGTATACATTATATACAATACATTGCATGCACAGTTAGAGAAGATGTATATTATGGGCGTATGTAACAGTTACAGACCAGATTAAAATGTGAGACAGCCTTGGATTTGAAAGAACTTAAACTGGTGGTGGCTATGAGAGTCTCCGGTAGGTTGTTCCAGTTTTGGGGTGCACGGTAAGAGAAGGAGGAGCAGCCGGATATTTTGCTGAACCCTGGGGACCATGAACAGTCATTTGGAGTCTGATTTTAGATAAGTGCTGAATGTGGTAGGGGTGAGGAGCTTGTTCAGATAGATGGGTAGCTTGCCCATAAAGTATTTGATGGCAAGACCGGAAAGATGAACTTTGCTCCTAAATTCGAGTGATGACCAATCTAGTTCTTTGAGCATTTTGCAGTGATGTGTGTTGTAGTTGCATTGGAGAACAAAACGACAAATTGAATTGTAGAGGGTGTCAAGTTTGTTAAGGTGGGTTTGAGGTGCCGAGCCATATACTATGTCTCCATAGTCGATAATTGGCATTAGCATCTGCTGTGCAATACGCTTTCTGACCAGCAGACTTAGGGAGGATTTGTTCCTGCAAAGTACCCCTAGTTTGGCATAGGTTTTTGATGTCGGGGTATCAATGTGCATCCCAAATGTTAAATGGGAGTCAAACCATATGCCCAGGTATTTAAAACTAGTAACAGGAGTTAGTGTGGTGTTAGCGTTGGTTCTGATCTGGAGCTCCGTCACTGGAAGCTTTACAAATTTAGTCTTGGTCCCAAATACCATTGTTACAGTCTTGTCAGTGTTTAAAAACAGTTTGTTTTGGGAAATCCAATTTTCAAGTATCAAAAAGTCAGACTGAAGTATGTGTTGAAGGTCAGAGAGGCTATGGCTGTGTGCATATAGGATTGTGTCATCTGCATACATGTGTTTTGAGGCTTCCTTACAAGCTGTGGGAAGATCATTGATGAACACTGAGAAGAATTGGGGCCCCAGAACAGAGCCTTGTGGGACGCCACAGGTGATATCCGGGGGGTTGGAGTTAGAGCCTGAGATGGACACATGTTGGGATCTTCCTGATAGGTAGGACTGAAACCAGTTTAAAGCATGCTTCCCTATTCCAGAGCTCTGGAGTTTGTTAAGCAGGATAACATGATCAACTGTGTCAAAAGCCTTTGCAAAATCTAGGAATACTGCACCAGTGAGTTGTCCCCGTTCCATTCCACACTGGATTTCATTGCAAACTTTTAGCAGGGTAGTTACGGGGGAGTGTTTGGTACAACTCTGGCAGTTTCCCAGGTCTCGGGGATATGGATGCAGACAGGATAGAGTGGACTATGGAAGCAAGTGGTTTGGCAATGGCTGGGGCACCAAGTCGTAGGAACTTAGATGTTTGATCAGACTTTAAAAATCCCGCTTTGTCTGCTCAGGCAATTTCCACGTTGTCTCCCTTAGAGAAATACTTAGGAAGATCTATATATCTTTTCAGCGAAATCCAAGGATCAGGGAAGACGGCACCGGAGGCAAGTGAAAAAAATGTATTTAATACAAACATTCAAAACGAGCCAACTCTGGACCGCTTCTGGGAGGTGCCTGAGAGACCCTGCCCCTTCTGGGAGGTGCCTGAGAGACCCTGCCCCTTCTGGGAGGTGCCTGAGAGACCCTGCCCCTTCTGGGAGGTGCCTGAGAGACCCTGCCCCTTCTGGGAGGTGCCTGAGAGACCCTGCCCCTTCTGGGAGGTGCCTGCGGGACCCTGCCCCTTCTGGGAGGTGGGTGACGAGACCCTGCCCCCTTCTGGGAGGTCCTGGACCCTTCCCTTCTGGAGTTGCCATGCTGGTCCCTGCCCCTTCTGGGAGGTGCCTGAGATCCCGCCTCCCTTCTGGGATGGCCGGCTGCCCTTCATGGAGTGCGGTACCCTGCCCCTTCTGTGGAGGCCTGAGAGACCCCTGCCCCTTCTGGGAGGTGCCTGCGGGACCCTGCCCCTTCTGGGAGGTGCCATTGGTCCCTTGCCCCTTCTGGAGGTGCCTGTGGAACCCTGCCCCTTCTCGGGGAGTGCCCGTGCTGGTCCTGCCCCTTCTGGGAGGAGTGAGGCCCTGCCCTCTTGGACTGCCTGCGGCCTCCCTTCTGGGGGTGCCTGCGGGCCCTGCACACCTTGGGGGCTAGAGTGCGTCGGGAGGTGCCCTCAGCGCGGGCCCACCCCTCTGGATTCCTGCTTCCTCTCTGGGAGGTGCCTGTGCGAACCCATCTGCCCCCTCGGGAGGTGCCGTGCGGGACTCTTGGGTTTGGTTCCCTGCCCCTTCTGGGAGTCCTGCGGTCCCTGCCTCTTCTGGGAGGTGCCGCCGTCCCGGACTGTCCCCTTCATGGGGGTGTGCCTCGGGACCTGCCCCTTCTGGGAGGTGCCTGCGTGGACCCTGCCCCTTCTGGGAGGTCCTGCGGGAACCCTTCACCCGCTTCTGGGAGTGCCTCGAATCCTGCTTCCTGCCCCTTCTGGGGGTGCCCTGCGTGTCCGCTCTGAGTGCCCGTTCTGCCCCTTCCTGGGGGTGCCTGCCCTGTGGACCCTGCCCCTTCTGGAGTGCCTGCGTGACCGCCTATGGTAAGTCTCGGACCCTGCCCCCTTGCTGGGAGGGGCTGCGTTCCTTCATTGGAGTGCACTGCAGGGACCCCTGCCTTCTGGAGGTGCCTGCGGGACAACCTGCCCCTTCTGGGGTGCCCTGCGGGACCCTCCCCTTCTGGGAGTGCCTGCGGGACCCTCGCCCCTTCTGGGAGGGGCTTGCGGACCTCCCCTTCTGGGAGTGTGCCTGCGGGACCCTCCCCCTTCTGGGAGGTGCCTGCGGGACCCTGCCTTCTCGGTTGTCATTTCCGCTTCCTTTCCCCTTCTTCTCAAGTCGTTCCCCCTCCTCCTCCTTCCTTCATTCCTTCTTTATCTTCTCTTCCCTCCTCGCCTCTCGTTTGTTTCCTTCTCTGCTTTGTTGCACTCTTACTCTTTTCCATAGGTTCCTTTCTTACTTTCCCCTTTCCTCTTTCCCCTTTTTTGGTGCTTTCTCGTTCGTTTTTCCCTTCTCTTTTCTCGTTACTTCTCTTTCTACCCCCTCTCGCTCGGTTTCCTTCTCCTTCTTCTTCCTTTCCCTCCTCCCCCTCCTCCCTCTTCCTCGCTTCCTCGCCCTGCTGCGCCTCGCTCTGCCCCTCCCTTTGCCTTCTTTCGCTCTGTTTTCTACGCGTTTTCCTTTTTTTCTCTGGTTCCTCACGCTCATCTTGCTTCAGATCCTGTTCGATCGGCCCCCCTCCCCTAGTTCGTTAACCCTACAACTCACAACCATCTGAACAGAGTGGAACCATGGGTTATGGTGGTTCAGTCATGGTCAAGACACGCTAGTTTTTGCGAGTTGAGAGGGGGTCGGTTCCACCCCCAGATTCCCTTTATTATGGGTGAAGAAGTTGGGTTTAGTGGGCAGAAGGCCGGTGGGGACAGGTAGGTATTGCAAGGGAGCGGTTGTGCGATGATGGCAAAGATTTTGATAGGGGTTGTATCTGGGTGCGTAGTGCGGGGTGCGGATTAAGGACTACAAGTGGTAGACGTACAAGGGGAAGTTGGTGACTGTAATTGAGTTGAGTGAGTATAGGCAGTACCTGCTTATCGCCCACCATCCTTCTCTATCCCTCGTCCCCCCCACGTCAATTACCTCATCCTTCTCCCCCCTTCCGGTGCCTGCGGGACCCCTCCCTTCTTGGAGGTGCCTGCGGGACCCTGCCCCTTCTGGGATAGGTGCCTGCGGGACCCTGCCACCTCTGGGGGTGGCCTGCGGAGACCCTTCCCCCTTCTGGAGGTGCCTTCGGGACCCTGTCCCCTTCTGGGAGGTGCCTGGGGACCCTCCCCCTTCGGGAGGGTGCCCTGGGGACCCGTGCCCCTTCTGGGAGGTGCCTGCGGGACCCTGCCCCTTCTGGGGAGGTGCCTGCGGGACCCTGCCCCCTCTGGTAGGTGTCTGCGGGACCCTCCCCTTCTGGGATGGTGCTGGGTTGACCCTGCCTTCTGGGAGGTGCCCTGCTGACCCTGCCCTCTGGGAGGTCTCGGGTACCCTGCCCCTTCTGGGAGGTGCCTGCGGGACCCTTCCCCGTCTGGAGGTGCCTCAGCGGGGCCCTGCCCTTCTGGGAGTTGCCTGCGGGACCTGCCCTTCTGGGAGGTGCCTGACGGGACCCTGGCCCCTTCTGGGAGGTGCCTCGGGTCCTCTGCCCCTTCTAGTGGAGGTGCCTGCGGACCCTGCCCCTTCTGGGAGGTGCCTGCGGGTCCCTGCCCTTCTGGGAGGTGCCTGCGGGACCCTTCCCCTCTGGGAGGTGCTGCGGGACCCTTCCCCTTCTGTGGGAGGTGCCTGCTGGACCCTGCCCCTTCTGGGAGTGCCGCGGACCCTCCCTTCTGGGAGGGTGCCTGCCGGACCCTGCCCCTTCTGGGAGGTGCCCTGCCGGAAACCCTGCCCCTTCGGGAGGTGCCCTGCCGGGACACCTGCCCTTTGGGAGGTGCCTGCCGGACCTGCCCCCTTCTGGGAGGTGCCTGCCGACCTGCCCCTTCTGGGAGGTGCCTGCGGGTCCTGCCCCTTCTGGTGAGGTGCCTGCGGGACCCTGCCCCTTCTGGGAGTGGCCTGCGGACCCCTGCCCCTCTGGGAGTGCCTGCGGGACCCTCCCTTGGTAGGATGAGAAAGGGTTATTATGGTGCTCAGCTTGAAATCCCATCACTAATAAGTAACGAGGCACACCTCCTGGGACTAAATAATGTGCAAACCTAATAAGGGGCTCCATTTACCCTGACAGCAGGTGTAAGTTGCATAAAAACAACCCACCCCCTCACCTCATTGGTCTGGCCCGGTTATGACTTCACACTGGTTTGAACAGTCACCAGGGCTCCTCTCATTTTGCGTGCTGTCGCCTGGACAATTTCCAGTGACACCAGCGCTTTGTGATTATGCAACCACAGCCAGAGGTGGTGACAGCAGGTCTGACCAAAATCTCTTTATTTATAGGAACATTAAAAACGAAGGCTGCAACCTCTAACACGCGTTTCTGCAGTAAAATTGCACTTTAATTCAAGAGCCAGTTTAAACATTGTACATGCAAACCCCATATATAGACAACGTCGTGCCATTTGGCCGCCAAAAAACGCTAATTGAAATTTGCCAAATTACCTTGATAACACACATAGCATGTGCCTGCGCTGTACCAAAGTGGCTGATATATGCCTGTATAGCCTCCGTGCGACAATCCGCCTCCCATGTACACCTCTCCATGACCCGCAATGCAGGGCAGTGGACGGCGCCAAATGTCGGCAGATGCTTTCCAGGACATTCCCGTCTGGCCGCCATGCGCAGCTTGTGCTGATTGAAAAAAAACAAAAAAGACAGAAGAAACCAACCCCTATCCCGCAGATGGCACCACTTAAAGTCCTCACTACTCGCGCCCATGCGCATGTATGGCTCTCTGGTCATTGCTTAAAGCGAAATTGGCCAGTAATTGAATGTGACCAGCGCACCCGCAGGGAGACATCCTGTAATGCCCTTAGACCCAAGAGACACCCATGGAATTATGCCACAAACGGGGGAATGGACTCCAACATCCAACCAATAAAGGGTTTTACATGATACCTATTCAGCGACTGTTACCCTTATAAACATACACATATAATAACTGTAAAATTAAAAACCTAAAAATTGGTTAAATGAAACAAAAATCTTAATTTCTAACTATACCTATATTAACAACCCATTTGAGCAGGCCCTCCAAAGGAAACAATGAAAACTTATTCAATTAAGTTGCATCACCTTTTTCACAAAATCGGAAAAAAATCTGAAAAATCATAAAACAGAGATAGGATTTTGGGCAACCCCCACCCCATATCCAGTTCTTTTCCCATCTCCGCAAAGATCCATAAGACTTGTGTCAACCCTCCTGTCGTCCAAGTGTCTCACCTTGGATCTGGAGATGGTTTATCCCGCTACGTAATGCTTATTTGGCAGCCCTTTGTCCAGGGCGTTGCCCTCCTTCATCCTGATTCTGGTGACGTTTCTTTGGTAACAAATTATCAAAAGGTCACGTTTGAAACCTGACTATCTATGTGTAACCCTGGATGTGGTCTCTCTGTACTCAATTATTGGTCACGATCTGGTTGTCAGCTGTTTTGTTTGCACTCGTTCATTGAATGTCCCAGGAAGCTCAAGGTGTTTATGGCCACTTTTTATCACTGAATCTATTTCTTTTTCTTCTCACACACAATTATTTTTCTTTTGAGCCCCATTTTTTACTTGGCAACAACGGGGACAGCAGTGGGGACAAGTTGTGTGCCCCCTCTTATGGCTACCTTTTTATGTGGGTGTGGGAGCCACGTTTTTCTTTATCACAGCACTAACTAAATTTATACACAATATAGTTTTCTCAAGCGTTTTGATGAGTTTTACTCATAGTTTGGACGGAGTATGACAACATTGGGAATCATTTTTTTGAATATGTTAATAATATATTTTAATATCATTTACCACCAACTTAAATGCACATCACAATCAGCTTCCTGGACATTTTACTATGTGGAATATGATCAGGCAAATCCAAACAGATACTTTCAGAAAAGTAACTCTATGAATCACAATTCTTTCGGGCGACAGCTGGCACCGCCTCCCATATCGTGATTACTGGCAATCCCCAAAAGCCAGTATCTCAGACTGGGAGGAATTGCTCCCACTGGATGTATTCCTAACTCAGTCTGAGGCTCTTACCAATCGGTTCCTTGAACCGGGGTTATAACGGGACCCTCTTCAATTATAGTGTAGTCTGGATAATTAAAAAAGATAGAAAAACATTACTCTCCCCACCCGAGAGTCAAGGTGAAGGATATTGGTAAGAAGAGAGATCATGAATAGTGGGATGTACAACCACCCCTGTTTATTACACAATACAGTAAAATCGCCAGTGGCCCATGAATAAGATAATTTAACAAACATTTGGTGGGGCCTATTACTCATGGATCCCATTTTCTGGGAAGTACAGCACCAAAAATGTCCTAAGATTGTGCTATAGGAAGGTCCAAAGACTATTCTAATTATCTATCCCCTAGTGTTATTCCAGACCTCAACATTACTGTCATACAACCCAACCTTCAGGACAAAAGGTTCATTCAGATTCAATACTTGCAATATGTGTAGGTACAATGAAACCTTCCAGATATGTCTTTTCCCACAGCCCTCATAGACGTTTCGAAATAAGAGATTTTATTCATTGTAACCACATTCCCCTTTTCGGGTCTATTTGATCAACTGTGGCTGGGGGAACCGATACGTCGGAAGGACCAACAGGTCCTCTAGAAAAATAGAATGCAGGAAAATCATTTAGATTCAATAAAAATAGGAGAACCCTTCTGCTGCTCTTTGCACCCCTGGGAGGTGCCTGCGGGACCCTGCCCCTTCTGGGAGGTGCCTGCGGGTCCCTGCCCCTTCTGGGAGGTGCCTGCGGGACCCTGCCCCTTCTGGGAGGTGCCTGCGGGACCCTGCCCCTTCTGGGAGGTGCCTGCGGGACCCTGCCCCTTCTGGGAGTGCCTGGGTCCCTGCCCCTTCTGGGAGGTGCCTGAGAGACCCTGCCCCCTTCTGGGAGGTGCCCTGCGGGACCCTGCCCCTTCTGGGAGGTGCCTGCGGTTCCTGCCCCCTTGGAGGTGCCTGTGGGAACCCTGCCCCTTCTGGAGGTGCCCTGCGGGTTCCTGCCCCCTTCTGGGAGAGTGCCTGCGGGACCCTGCCTCTTCCTGGGGGTGCCTGCGGGACCCTGCCACCCTATCTGGGAGGTGCCTAGGGGACCCTGCCCCTTCTGGGAGGTGCCTGTGCGGGACCCTGCCCCTCGTTCGGGAGGTGCCTGCGGCTGACCTTCCCTTCGGGAGGTGCCTGTGGATCCCTGCCCTTCTGGAGTCCTTGCGGGTCCCTGCCTCTTGTGCGGGTGCCTGCGGTCCTGCCCCTTCTGGGAGGTCCTGCGGCGCCTGCCCCTTCTGGGAGGTGCCTGCGGGACCTGCCCCTTCTGGGAGGTCCTGCGGGACCCTTCCCCGCATTCCTGGGAGGTGCCTCGGTTCCTGCCCCTTCTGGGAGGTGCCTGCGGGACCCTGCCCCTTCTGGGAGGTGCCTGCGGGACCCTGCCCCTTCTGGGAGGTGCCTGCGGGACCCTGCCCCTTCTGGGAGGTGCCTGTGGGACCCTTCCCCCTTCTGGGGGGTGCCTGTGGGACCCTGCCCTCCCACTTTGCCTCCTGTGCTGTCTCCTTCCTGATCCTTGGGTCCTGATGAAATATTTTGTATACATATGACGCGCCCTCTTGTCAAGTGTGTGCTGATTTAGTTGGTATCGCTGGTGTGCAGGAGTGATGGTCGCCATGTTCCTGGCAGTTGCGCTGGGCTCTCCCTCTCTCCCTCCGCATTGCGTTCCTCTTCTGCCAACTTTCAATTATTCGTCGCATCAGGGGCCAGCTGAAATCACCTGGGGCGCTATAAATATAACTGGGGCAGGTATTTAATTTAGTATGTCCTACAGGGGTGATATTAATTTTCTGTACTCCGTAGACACGGCCTGCTTTTCTGGGTCACAATCTCTATCGGCTACATCAAGGTCTTCTTCTTTGTATTTTGTATACGTGTCCATCGCCCGTCCGATGTCGAACGCAAGGGGCTTTACTGGTTTCAACTCGCCAACCCCAGCAACAATGTTAGTTGGGGTCTTCCAACTTGATATGGGGGGCTCCAGTGTTGCCTTGCTGTATGTAGCTGTGCTCTGCAGGAAGGGTGTTTTGCTGGCTCCTCTGGACACACAGCTGTTAATGTTTTCATTACAGTAGGATTACCCGTGTTTCCCTGTGTTCAGGGCCAGAGCAGCAGGAGCAATAATAAGAAGCACAATCTCTGCAGTAAAAGCTCTACCATTGGTGAGCGTGGCCCTGCAGCACTGGGGGGGGGTCGGGGGGGGAGAGATTTTGGGATATCCCACTAATGCACTTGGTGGGGTTTTTTCTCTAGGTAGCAGCAGGATTTGCTGGCTGGCACTGTGCACGATACTCACTAGAGCTTTAAAATGCAGCGCTCATTCAGGAGTGGGGTCCCAGCAAGTTACCGAGCGCACAGCATCGTATATCATTTATATGTACAATGTGTTACCAGGGAGTAATACAGTGAGAGGTACCTCAGGGAGTAATACAGTGAGAGGTACCTCAGGGAGTAATACAGTGAGAGGTACCTCAGGGAGTAATACAGTGAGAGTTACCTCAGGGAGTAATACAGTGAGAGATACCTCAGGGAGTAATACAGTGAGAGGTACCTCAGGGAGTAATACAGTGAGAGGTACCTCAGGGAGTAATACAGTGAGAGGTACCTCGGGGAGTAATACAGTGAGAGGTACCTCAGGGAGTAATACAGTGAGAGTTACCTCTCGTTTTCAAGTATGTCCTGGGCGTAGGAGTTAAAATGACAAATAATACAGTGTATACATTATATACAAGACATTGCATGCACAGTTAGAGATAATATATGTTATGGGCGTATGTAACAGTTACAGACCAGGTTAAAATGTGAGACAGCTTTTGTTTTGAAAGAACTTAAACTGGTGGTGGATGTGAGAGTCTCCGGTAGGTTGTTCCAGTTTTGGGGCGCACGGTAAGAGAAGGAGGAGCGGCCGGATACTTTGTTGAGCCTTGGGACCATGAACAGTCTTTTGGAGTCTGATCTCAGATGATAAGTGCTGCATGTGGTAGGGGTGAGGAGCTTGTTCACAGGTCCTGTCCTAGCTGTCCCCCTGCACACAGGTCCTGTCCTAGCTGTCCCCCTGCACACAGGTCCTGTCCTAGCTGTCCCCCTGCACACAGGTCCTGTCCTAGCTGTCCCCTGCACACAGGTCCTGTCCTAGCTGTCCCCCTGCACACAGGTCCTGTCCTAGTCTCTCTCTGTGTCTCTGTCTCTCTCTCTGTGTCTCTGTCTCTCTCTGTGTGTCTCTCTCTCTGTGTGTCTCTCTCTCTCTCTCTCTCTGTGTCTCTGTGTCTCTGTCTCTCTCTCTCTCGTCTGTGTCTCTGTCTCTCTCTCGTCTGTGTCTCTGTCTCTCTCTCTCTGTCTGTGTGTCTCTGTCTGTGTGTCTCTGTCTCTCTCTCTCTCTGTCTGTGTGTCTCTGTCTCTCTCTCTCTGTCTGTGTGTCTCTGTCTCTCTCTCTCTGTGTGTCTTTTTAAAATTTTTTTTTTTTTTACACAGACCTGTGTTTCTAATATATGGTAAAGGGGGGGGGGGGGGGGGCTCCATTTCTTTACAAGAATCACGCTGCTCTCTCTCTCCATCTGTCTGTGTCTCCCCTGCTGAAATCCCTCTCCTGGCTTCCTATCAAATCCTGCATCAATTACAGCATTTTCCGCCTCACTTTACACTCTCCTTTCTGTCCCTCCTTACATCTCTCCCTAATATCTCACTATACCCTCCTCTGTCCCTCCTTACATCTCCCCTAATATCTCACTATACCCCTCTGCCCGTCCTTACATCTCACCCTAATCTCACTATATCCCCCTCTGCCCCTCCTTACATCTCACCCTAATATCTCACTATACCCTCCTCTGTCCCTCCTTACATCTCCCCTAATATCTCACTATACCCCCCTCTGCTCCTCCTTACACCTCACCCTAATATCTCACTATACCCCCCTCTGACCCTCCTTACATCTCCCCATAATATCTCACTATCCCTCCTCTGCCCCTCCTTACATCTCACCCTAATATCTCACTATAACCTCCTCTCCCCCTCCTTACATCTCACCCTAATATCTCACTATACCCCCCTCTGCCCCCCTCACATCTCACCCTAATATCTCACTATATCCTCCTCTGATCCTCCTTACATCTCCCCTAATATCTCACTATAACCCCCTCTGCCCCTCCTTACATCTCCCCTAATATCCAACTATACCCCCCTCTGCTCCTCCTTACATCTCACCCTAAGGCTGCGTCCCCGCTAGAGCTGAGCGGGCGGCGCTTGGCGAGGTGACGTGTGTGTGTGTGTGTGTATGTATGTCCCTGCTCACGCGATGCGCGCGGGGGTATGCGCGTGCACACACGCTCATCGGAGCTTAGGTAAATACATTTTTTATACTTACCAGCGCGCTTAGCTTCTCCTGCACCACCCCCCCACGAGCGCTTGTAAAAATTTAAAGTCCATCCGGCGCTCATGCTTGGAGAGCTTGGCACTCAGCGCCAGCAGGGACAAAGCCTTATATCTCACTATACCCTCCTCTGCCCCTCCTTACATCTCACCCTAATATCTTACTATACCCTCCTCTCCGGGGCAGGGACTCCATTCCCTATTGTTACTTTTCTGCCTGATGCGCTTATTCCCATTATGTGTTAGTGTCACGGTAGGCCAAGCTTTTTAACACATTAATGTCTGGATCCTTGATTGAATAAAACGTGAAATAAAATTAATTGATTTATTTACATAAAGAACACACACAGCTTGAATTACAAGATTGTCACAAATAAACACTTACTGGGATGGGGCAAAACAAAATAAAATGTCCACAGAACGAAATCCTCAGAAATCAAGTCTCTAGGCATCAATTCCCAGACGTGGGGTTGATGCGCAAAAAGAGCTGTGTAACAGTCCTTGGCTAGTGGCGCTGCTTGCAACCACTCTTACTCTGCCGAAGGTAATATTTTCGTTCCCCCACTGCAGGATTAGTTAGCAAATCCTTAGTCCTTGCGAATACTGGAAGCTGGATACAAAGCTTTAGTTGCGAGGAAATAGTCTCTGTACCCCCTGCTGTAACTTAGATGAATCAGATGGAACTTAGTTTCGTGATGGAAATAACTCCTCACTGGCTGCACAAACTTTTAAAACTTTCACATGTCCTATCTTTTCAGTCTGCAGCGAATCACTGCGTGGGAACTAATCCTCACACCGATGGCAAGGTTTTGCCAGGCTCTTCAAAACCTGGCGGAGGGCTTCAGTATAGCCACTGAGCATGCGTGACCACCTCCATCTTCCCTCACCTATCACTTAGCATATGGCATCCTGCTCTCACCGGGTGCCGCTCAGTCTCCTTCACCCCTGCGTGCCGACAAAAGGTTCAACACCTCTACTTTCTTGCTTTTGAACTGACTCTTTGAAGCTAAGAGGCGGAGCAGCTCCCTGTGCTTCCTATGCACATGGGGTTCTTAGCCATGGAGCATGGCCAAGGAGCGGAGGCTTCTGCGTAAGGCTATGGAAGGGATTATGCTCTCGTGTCTATTGGGTGTTGTACGTTTATTGTCCATTTCCCATATTGTGTAGCTGGATACTGCAGCTACTTTGTTCATTTCTCCATCTGATTGCAGTGGAATTGTTCAATTGTACAACTTTCACATGGTCTCTCTTCATTGGAAACTTTCTGATTACTGTGCGGACTCTATCAGTTATTCAGCGTGCGTGCGTTTGTCCGGCTTTGCACAAGCGCCGGCCGACTGCACGTAAACGCAGTGGCTGCCTCTGCGAGTGTGGCTAACACCGTCCCAAGGCGTCACTTCCGTTACATACTTCCGTTACATACTTCCGTTACATACTTCCGTCTCCATAAAGGAGATTTGTGCTATGCCAGCAAAGAAGTTTCACCACCCACTGCTGTGTCTGCACCTGGACACGGTGTCAGGTCTCCTCGGATCCCCGGCAGCACGGGCTCAGGGGTTAGTGCCGCAATGTCCCTTCTCGTTATCAGAGGCTGTCATTTACTGACTAAATGGCAGCCGGATCCTCAGACCTGCTTTTATTGCACCATTTAAAGCTTCCTCTTGGTTGAAATGTTGCCGTTTCTGGCACCCGGCGCTGGGTACTTTATCAGGTCAATAAAACCCTAGTGACAAGTGATGGGAACGTCCTTTCGTCCCGGCCCTGAAGGTTAATGATGTGCAGCAGCAGATGGGTTCTCTGAGCTCTGTGCTGTATGGAATATGCCTAATTATTCACGTGGATGCTGCTGTAGTGCTGATGGGTAAGTAGGTGACCTGAATGTGCAGCCCGATTCTGATCTGCTGGTTATTGAAGCGCTTTGGAAACTTACTTCAGTACTTCTGGAGTTGTAATAAAAGTTAAGGCAATTGTCCCTGAAACCTCCTTTTTTGGACATTTGTAACTGTGTACATTTAATGTTTTAATAGCATTTTGAATGGATACCTAAAACAATATGACTGCAGCAGCAAATACAATGACTGGTTATGGGTGGTGTCCTGTGAAAGAGAGACTGTTACAGCAATAAACAAATTCAGCACCTTTATATTGCCTTGTTGATGTAACGAGACTAAGGCCCACATCCCCGAAAAGGTTGCTAAGTTTGGGCACGCCCTTACTCCTTCATACAGTATGAATGGGAGCTGAGGCGGGCTGAAGCGTGGCGCCCCCGGGCTGAGGCGTGGTCTGGACCTAACTTGGGCTTCCTCAGGCCTGGCTAACGCGAAGCTGGAACGTTGGGTGATATCTTTACGAGGAGGGCGATGCATTGGGGAGTTGATTACACATTGAATATGAAACGACACAGGGGCCATCCCTTTAGGTTGGAGGAAAGGAGATTTCACCAGCAACACAGGAAATGGTTCTTTGCAGTATAGGGCAGTTACAGTGTGGGATGCATTACCCATGGAGGCTGTGATGGCAGATACAATAGATATGCTCAAAAAAAGGATGGACATGTTTTTAGAATGGAAAGGTATACAGGGATATTCCAAATAAGTATACATGGGAAGGATGTTGATCCAGGGAGTAATCCAATTGCCAATTCTTGGAGTCAGGAAAGAATTTATTTTCCCTTTATGAGATATCATTTGATGATATGACACTGGGGTTTTGTATTTTCCTTCCTCTGGATCAATATACTGTAAGTACGGATATAGGATAAAGTATCTGAATACATTTAGCATAGGGTGAACTTTTTGTACGTCTGTCTATTTTCAACGTCATCTACTAAGTAACCGGTAACCGTGTATGAATTTGTGACTGAGTCATACTGACAATGTGAGAGGCAGATGTTGGCAGGATAAGGCCTTTGCCAGGCTCCCTGCTTGCTCGCTGAGGCGCAGGGAAAGCGGATGCTTTCCCTGGCCTTGCGGTTGCTTACCGCACGCGCTGTCAGGGGGCGGGCCGGGGGCGGGCCAGTGACGTCACGGAGCTGGTTCGCCCTCATTGGGCAAACCGCTCACGTGACCGGCCTGTCGCGCCGGCAAGCGGGGGAATTTTAATTTCCCCTAAGACCGGTGCTTCCGCGCGCTTGCGGAAGCGCAGGTGAGCACCTACTAATGCCGCTCTAATTGCGACTGTAGGGGCTCAGTGCTGAGCGGGAGCGCGCGTCAGCACGCTTCAGCAAGCAAGCGTTAAACATGGCCGAGGCCTAAGGATTCAGGGCCTTGTTCGTTAAGCAGTGATACTTCTCACAGTGCGATCTCTCTGAAGGTCAGTATCGGAGCTTACTGAGAGGCTCTTAGGATAATTAAGTAATAATCCCCTCAGAACAGGGCATTACTGGCCAATAACAATTACTGCAGTACTGGCCTTGGCTTCGCCTCGTGCCTTCTTCAAAAAAAAAACACATTTTTTGTTGCGGTTCTGACTTGTATCTGCGGCCGGACACGCCTTCAAATAATTTATTTGGCTCTAGTACTGGGTGAGATATAATGAAGATCTTTGAAGATGGTCGACAAACTTTGGTGAGTTCTTTGGACTTTTATTATATAAACTAGCTGAGAGACCCGGCGTTGCCCGGGATGTAAATGCGTAATAGGTAGTATTATTTATAAATCGTGGAACAATAGGTGACTGTTTGTTGTAAAGGTTGGATAATAATATTGAAAAGAAAGATGGAAGAAAATGTAATACGATGTTGTATAAAAATGGTTTATTGTAACCACACCACAGTACAATGTATATTTTGGTGCCATAAGTGATGTAAAAATCTGAGTCGTGTGTCCTGCTAGGGTGTGAGGCGGCGGGTGGCGCGTGGGTTGTGAGTGCTGTGTGCGAGTGGGGGTCCTGCTAGGGTGTGAGGCGGCGGGTGGTGCGTGGGTTGTGAGTGCTGTCTGTGAGTGGGGGTCCTGCTAGGGTGTGAGGCGGCGGGTGGCGCGTGGGTTGTGAGTGCTGTCTGTGAGTGGGGGTCCTGCAAGGGTGTGAGGCGGCGGCTGGCGCGTGGGTTGTGAGTGCTGTCTGTGAGTGGGGGTCCTGCTAGGGTGTGAGGCGGTGGGTCAGTGATGTCAGGGGGTAGGGGCGGGAGGCAGCAGGTGTGTGTGGCGGCAGGTATGTGTCGAGTGTAGCGGGTGTCTGTTGAGTGCGTGCAGCGGCTGTGAGGCGGTGGGTGAAAGGCAGAGGCGGCCGGAGTAAGGGCGGGTGAAAGGCAGAGGCGGGGGTGGGGAGGCGGTAAGG